>JAOXJJ010000481.1:312616-339819 GCA_025769935.1 Phoenix roebelenii
CCCCCCCCCCCCCCCCCCCCCCCCAGGTTCATCTTGCATTCTCACCTTATTTTTGACATGCCTATAGTTCCAGCCATACTGTCCCAAGTGTCTCCAGAGTTGTCATGTCCCGAACTGGCTGGGCGTTAGTTTTGATCATGTCCTCTTTCCAGGAAGATGAAAGGACATCAAAATTTGAACGCTGTCTGGAGATTTTGAAGCTACAGTTCCTTCCAGATCCTCCTAACAAACCTGCACTTAAAGAGATAAGCAAGCAGCCATCACCTCTTGCAATCCATGGATGCATTTTGGATGGACTTGAATGTTTCTCTTTGAAAGATTTATCCTTGTTCTGCACCTTGATTCTTCGCAACAATTATGCAATAAAAATTTTGATGATCCTGAGAGCAGTCTTAGCCTTCCAAATAGTTCCAATTGCTTCTCTTACCACCTTCTAGAGCTTAAGGGTTGATGAACATTGAATTTTCTATCATTGAAATCCAGATGCAAGCATGTTATGATTTCCTTGGAATTTTTGGGTAGCAGAGATTGGCCATGAAATAGCCTGTGTTTGAGCTTTGAGTTCCTAATTAAGTGTTGGATTACACTTGTTGAGAGCAGGGAAAGTAGAAAAGTTTTAAGGAATGGCCTCTGTCCTGAAGTATTATCTCAGTGAACGCATTCTTATCAGCTAAAGACAAAACCAGTTTGTGGCAGCTCTTGCAGGTACTGACGGATACCTCATTCTGGGTTCAGAACTCCCCCCCTGGAGTTTCTTTGCTGGCTCGAGTGGGATGCCCTTTGTGTCTTGTTTTCCTGTTCTTAATTCCTTGTGGGGCTTGCCCCATTTGTGCTACCCAAAGAGAGAACAAAATCTGTTGGGCATTAATTAATGGGAACCAGTCAGGCTTGATCTAGTGGTTCTGTACCATCCTCATGGAGGATTCAGGATGTCAGATTGAGTGCTTTCATCAACAGCTACTCAAATAAAACCCATGTCTGAGTAGGTCACAGAAAGAGGACTGAATGGCAGAGTGCCTCCATTCATAAACTCCCTCTTGGGGTGTGATGATTAAATCTTTCTCAGGATTTCGAGGTTTAGATGATTTGCTAAGCACAGTATGATTTGATGGTTCAGCATAATTTAGATATGTATTTTTGAGATGGTGTTCTGATGAGTTTGAAAATAACCAAGTGGAGCAGCTGGCATTGATGTTGATTTGAATGGTCTAAAGAAGTGTGAGCCGTGGATTGAACATCTAATAAATCTCCTTGGGCTAGGGAAAGTTGCGTGGCTTGCATCAGTGAAATACCAAGAAAAAAAATTCTGTAGAAAGGGAATTAATTCACCGACCAAGGGGCAGTTAGGAGGCTGTTGTGATGATTGCCAATAATTGAGACTAGCGATCTTGGCCCTGTTAGGATATCTCCCTGCTACTTACAAGATGCCAAAGCCTTGAATGTTCACCTTGCTGCTTGTTTTGATTGAATTATCAGCTGTCAATATATAAACAAGGCATTACTATGTCTGCTGCCGGTTGATGGTGTGGTATTGCACTACACATGTAAAATTGTTGCGTATGGTTGGTCTTATTAATTCTTGATCTCTTGCTTGCCATAAGATTCTTATGTCAGGAATCCATAGTGTTCTGTGATCACGACTGCAATGGTGGATGCTCTTTGTCTTCATTTGTGCTCTTCTTTCTGCATTAGCTTGAATCTGTTATCATAGAATATGGTCGGTCAGCCTTGGGGCAAGGCCAGCGGCATGATATAGGGCTTGCTGTTGGGAAGCTTCTAATTTCTGGTTTTTAAATTTCTTACTACTTTAAGAGTAAATTGTCTAAGGTTATTGATGTGGTTTCATTTGGCAGGTTGGCTGGTTGATCAAAATGCATGCAGGTGTGGCCTGCGGTACAACAATTAGATATGAATAAATGTGTGTAGTTTAATAAATGACAGAGCTATGATATTAGTAACAGTGACTGATGGGAACTTCAGTGTGTACATTCAATCTGGAAATATACTGCTGTTAAACATATGATCAATATCTAGTTTGTTTGCGGACATGGAAGTGGATGGTAGTGTTTCTGGACAGTTTTTGAGACATTTTGCTAGTTTGCTTGTGGCAACATTAGCCATTGAGTAGGAAATGACCTCGCCTAAACCAAAATGAAATGTAGTTCATGGACAAGTTTTGCAGCAAACTAGCAATAACGACTTTTTATGGCTGTCATTAGAGGTTGCCACTGTTTTCAGACCTTGATGGTAATCTTTTACAATTGCATCAATGGGAAGTTTTAAACAAAAAACATGGAATATATTTCTTTATATATACGCGTGCGTGCGTGCGTGCGTGCGGAAGAAAATGATGCTGTCGACGTAAAGCTGCTATTATTGTTGTCAATACAAACAGTGGTAATTTTACAGCTTTACTGTCCCATTCACAATAGAATCAGAAACTATAAATTCCTTGTCGCCAGGTTGGTGTGCTGCTGCCCCTTGACGTGGCTGATGATGAGATCAACAGCTTCGAGTTGAGAAGTCGGACGAAAACTGGTGACCGGTAAACTTCCCTGCCATAATCATTATTGGGTTGAAAAAGGATATGAGTTGCTGGTTACATCAGCTTGTGCTCATGCTTTGAGGTGGCTTCTTTGCGTGATTTCCGGGCTACGTTTCTTCTAAAAGCTATCTTCTTGGTTGGAGGATGGCTCGTTTCCAGGCTACACTACTGCAGGAGCACCTCCGTGGATTAAACTTTGGAGCATTTAGATGGACCTTGCCTATCTTCGCTTGGTCTAATTCAATCGAACTTAACCTCATGCAATCGAGACAATCAGGCTCTAGACCTAATTTGATCTAATTCATTTTAGTTTGTAGACTGGATTAGAGTCAGCATGGTTTGTGCATGCAATTTGTTTGAAACTGCAGCACAGCGGATCATACTTTCCATCACTTCCTGTACTTGTGCCAAGATTTTCCAATCCCTCGTCACCGTTATTACCTTCAGCATGCAGCTTTTTGGTGTAATCTTTGCCCATTGCATTATTGGAAACTATACAAGATGCACCTAGCCACGCTCTGAAAACCTGAAGGGAAAATGATGAGCACTAGCACTTGGTGCGATATAAGGCGATCCCTGCTCTATACCGCTAACTTTTCATGAATTGCATGTATCCTGTTTCTAGGATCAATAATATCCTTTTGCCATGAGGAGGGGAAGCTGGTGGAGGAAATCTTTGAGCAGAAATTGTAGGATAATGCGGAAAGCTCATAGCAAAACAATATTTTTAGGTAATGGTTGTTTCACTCAGTCAGCCATACGAAGTGTATATGAAAGGAAAAGAACGGAGGTGGTTTACACTTAATCTATGAGCCTTTTTGGTTAAAATAAGGAAGCGGCGTTTCTATTTTTACAAAAGATTGTTTTGAAATTGTTGAGCTTTTGCTTGGATAATATCATCTCTTACTACTTAAAGGATTCGATCAATTCAGCTTTCAAGAACAGGATACAGGATAGAAAAATTATCCCCTCTAAATTTTTAGAACACCAAAAATATTAGCTAGCAGAATGCCAGTGAATCACGTCGGGAAAAAGAGGGCAATCGAGAGCTATAGAACTGCACGAGTACGACGCGTGGCCGGTCACCTCCAAAGCTCTTTTTTCGCTTGGAGGGGGTCGCTACAACTGCCGTTTTATTCGCTTCTTCGAGCAGATGAATGTCTGTCTCGTCGCCTGCGCTTTGGACTTTCGCTTGGTGCACCAATCGAACAAAAGTTATATGAGGATGGGCATGAAAAGAAAAAATCACACTTTCGATTTTGTCATATTTTTTTTTGCATCTTTAAAAACAATTATAAATTATAATTTTTTCTACTAACAAAGTCATTAGTTTTATAATTAAAAAATATAAAAAATTGCAGTACGTATTATATGGCAATATAATACATACCAAGTAAATTAGTTATTTAGCAAGTCAATACACATATTTAGATAAATCGATATATAATTTCTAAAATATGGTGTTCACTAGTTACAATATACGGTCAGATAATGCACACTTAACAAATTAGATATGTAGTAATCTAATACACACTTTCAAGTAAATTAATATACAATTTCTAGAATATCATATTTACTAATACACACTACATGGCCGGTTATAAACATTCATTGACTTTCTGATACATACTATAAGTTTATCTAATACACACTATAACTTTTATCAGAATACATAGTTTTCAGAACATGCTTTTTATCAGTACATACTATATGGTCAAACAATACATACCAAGCAATTAATCATCTCGTATTTAATTTTTTGTAAATTTACAAGATTGACTAGTAACAGAAGTTTATTCTTATTTAACTTTTGAGTTTTCTTCTTGATATGTGGGCTAAAAAAAATATAGCAAAACAAGAGCCAGAAAATAAAATAATTTTATTTGCAGCAAGCATGCATGTAAAGAGGAGGATGGTTACTTTGCTCAAGCTTTGTTACTCATAAAACAACTACATTTATCAAGGAAAAATGCAGATTTTTTTTTTATTCTAGATTGCTCTTTATACGAACGAAAGAATACCATGAAGGCTCATCGACTAAATGAAAGAAGGAATAGCCGTTCCCATTTCGACAATTCCTTATTCCAAAGCCAGATGCGGTCATCCCTTACGAATGCTCATCCGCAACTCGAGCAAACTGAACCCAAGTTTCTGGGAGGGCCCATGTCTCGTGAAAGTTGGATCTCATCCAAAATCAGAATTCTCTCTGTTTTTCTTATTTTTTGTCGCAATCACATAATTATCTTTGTCGGCTGGTCCTTGTTTTCACAACAGATAGCAAATGGATGCGTCAGCCAAATAATATTGGAGTTATCCTGATCATGAAGAGATTTGGTGTTGGATCATCATGCAACTTCCCCAAATAGATGATGAGATCAGTATGGATGGCTCATTTGATCCCTCTTCCCCAAGAAGAGCTGGTGTTGAATACGCCATTAGAGATTGGATAGGAAGATATCTATGTACATGAACGTCTTTTTTCTTTTTTCCATTTCTCTTTCTTATAAAAAGAGAGACAAGGAAGCTCTGCCTTCGAGAGCCATCACAAATCGAACCACATCTAACGCGATAAGAAGTTTCATCAAGTATGGCTGACACGCTTCACTCGTGCATGCAGACCTTTCTAGCACTTGTAATATTTGATCACGGGAGTAAATATTTTGTAAGGAGCCGGAGGAAAGAGATTAATTATGACTAAAATGGAAAAAGGAGAGATTAATAACGAGTCCACGCCATTGAAGCTTCGGCGAAAGAAGAGGTGGATACTGACTGAGCAGCCTTATTTGCTGCTCATTATTCGAAGGACTTCATCTGGATGCTGCAGTTTTTATATAATTTTTTGCTTTTTGATCTTATTGGTCATATTCATGACCGTCGTCTAATGTGGGCCGCTGTTTTAAGAAAAAAGAAAAAGAAAAAGAAAGAAAACAAGGAGGAGGTGGGCTATTTTTGCGGGCCGGAGCGAGTCAAAGCCCCAAAAAGCGGATCGAGAGGAACCGGAGAGCAGCGACGCCACATGCCTTGCCTGATCGGAGTAAGTGCTGGGGATGCACAAAATACTTTCCCTTTGAAAAACTTGAACAAAAGATTATAGTCTAATGGGTGCTGAAAACAAGGAGTCCTTCTCGCCACTCCACTTCTCGGGAGGGTGGTAAGGTTTTTTCGAGAACATTTATTATGTTGCCCACTCGATTGTTTATTCTCTAAATTCTCAGTGGTTCGGAAGATACCGAACGCTTTTATGAACCGGAAATGAGCTATATCCACCGTTGGAGCAGCTGAAATAAAAAGTCCGAACTGCTTTGAGATCTATATTAAATGCGATCCAATGATCGGTATTATGAAGGAAGATCAATCATTTTTCCATGAAAATGATGCAATCCAAACCCTTATGAATTATCTGTCAATCTCGATACATTCAATGTAAGAGGATGAACCTTTAGGAATAATAAAAAAAAAAAAAACGAAGTTACATGTCCAATAGGCTATTTCAAAAGCCATGCTTGAGCTTATGCTTAAACTCAACATTTTGCTCTGCAAAATCCAGTACCACCAAGTAGACAATATGGCACCGGGTATGTCCATCTTTAGTTTATTCAGCTTATAAGATTCATGCTCTCCAAAAGTCATGTTTCACCATGCTCAAGTACGCTCTTTCAAGAATTATATCCGAGTCACACCCAATCCAATTCTTGATTCCATGTAGGGAATTGCTCTCACTATAGTAGATTAGTATTTTACAAGCTTGTTATTGAGTTTGGTCCAATTATCTGTATCAATCTTAATCTATTTAACTTAAAAGCTTAGGCTCAAGCCATATTTTATCACACTTGAGTCCATTCTTCCGAGGACCATGTCTGAGCCTATACTTAAGCCAAACACCTGCTTTACGTTATATAGTGTTGCATCGCTTGGCATACCGCGGCCACCAAAACTACTTATCAATCGGAATAGTTCCGTTCTTTGCAATAGCTACAAATTGTGTTATATATTTTTATAACATCGAGAGTTGTCCAAGACTGTCAGCTATCAACTCTAGTCCTACTGGTGGGAGAGAAAAATTAAGCTTGAGTCCAACTAAGATTGATCTTGATATACAAGTTAGAATCCAATTCAACTTTAAAACTTAAGATATTAAGTTTTGGACTGAATCATCTATATCAATCCATCTATCTTCTATTAATTAGACTAAGTCTCACATAGCATGATTCAATTAAATTTGAAATATCAAACTTAACGATTAATATAGAGGTCTTTTTTTTTCATTCTTTTGGATATAAGAATAGCTAAAAAATTACCACTTTATATATTATATGAAATTGCAAATACCTTCCTGCATCTCGAATTGTTGCAATATCAATTTTGCATTCTGTACATTACTGCAATGTGGACCACATTCCATCCAATTTCGATTATGACTCGCCGGAGATACCTACGCGTTAGCTTTGTAGAGGTAGTTATCTGATGTAAAATCTTTCTCTCCTCTCTCACTCTCTCTTTGAGACAAATGGAATCTAATACAGCTTTCTGTCAAGATCTTTTCTTGACGATCGATGTGGCTGCTCGTTTGACTCCCGCATTATCGTTTTCTGCCTCCTCCACACCCTCAACTTTGCTAGTGCAATCTGATCCATTGCCCACACCCGGAAGTTGCTCCCAAGGAGCTCCTCTTCGCCAACTGTGCTCGAGCCTGCATCTGATTTCTTGAGGCTATTTTGTGGAAAGAGGAGGAGCAAGAGGGGGTCCTCAGCTTGATCCCCTTTCTCTGTGAAGAGGGATCACGGAATCTCCTTAGTAAGGTTTCACCAAAGGCGGCCGCCATAGATGGGAATAGCACATTGGTGGAGATGCTCCGCGGCTTTATTGACTTGGCGATCTTGGCAGGTATTTTGGCGACTGAACCCAATTGAGTCCACATCAAATTCTCTGTTCTTCTTCTTCCTCAAAAAAAAAGAAAAATCATAAAACTACCTCCACGTGGCTGATACGTAGGCATTTTCGTTGGGCTATGATCGGAATTAGGTGGAGTATAGAGCTTATTGCAACAATATGCAAAATGCAAGGTTAATATTGTCACAATTGAAAATGCAGATGACATTTGTAATTCCATAAGAGGCTTTTTTTTTTTTATAGCCTATAACAATTTATCATTCCTGTTTTCTTTGGCAGCATCAGAATTTGCCCTAGCATATTTAGATATTTGGGGGTGAGGTTGCGATGATTATTTTGAAAAACTTATCCACGTATATTGGAATGCTAGGACAAGCATTTTAGAGTACAATAGAAAAAGTATAAAAACCAAACAAAAGTGCGCGCAAACTTGTTTATTAGCCTACTCGGCGGTAATCTAGAATCAATCAATAATGATGCAAGTAGGTCTCCAGGACCAGCCAAGAAAGCCAAGGAGAAATTGATCAGATCCTTTTTACCGGGGGTGCGGTGTCTCGGTCACGGAGTTCCTTTTTACCGGGGGTTGCGGTGTCCCGGTCACCAACAAGCCGGTGCGGTCCACGAGACGGCGCAGCAACGGCTAACATGTCCCCACCCGCACGTGGGGCTCCCCCTCCACTTCCGCATCTCATCATCTCGACACGCGCGACCGGCAGCCGACCCCAGGCTGCCCCTGCGCTGACCGCTCCAAATTCCTCCTCGCTCTAGAAAATTATTATCCATTTAATCCCCTCTCTCTCTCTCTCTTCTCTCTCGTACTTTGGTTAGTTTAGTAATCCCAGTAAAGAGACATACGCCCACGCTTGCGCCTCGGAGGCCCGCAATTTTCAGCACCACGAGTCTACTGCACACTTGGATGCGGTTTATATGTGCTTACTTGGGATGGTTATTGATCCTTTTCCTTTAATTATTTTTCTTCCACCTGGTGGTGAGATGAAAAACTATTATAATTTAGGAGTCTCTTGCTTTATACATTAATAAAATAAATTTAAATAATAATGTTTATCCAACCGCTATTCATAATAATTGTGGTTCTAAAATCGAGATCAACCGGGTCAATGGTGTCCCGAAATTAATTTGAGCCCTGTGGAGTTCCAAGGTGGAGATCTTTTGGGCTTGTGGAGATGGAGCTGTATTCGATACCGTTTTCAGGGTAATAACTCGACTTGAAGCAAAGTCCACTTGTCAGAAATTTCTCAATGAGGGTCCTTTCAATGCTCAAGCTAGTCGAATTATAGGAGAACATGCGAGAGTGAGAGAGAGAGAAAATTTCCAGAGAATATAGAGCTGAAGAAGAATGACTTACTCAAAGATTTCCATTTCTCTCGATAAAAAAGACGGGCTCAATGTCCATTTCCGAAATCAATGGCAGGTGTAATAACCGCGCGGTAATGGCTCTGCCTGAATAACAACGATGTATCAGTTAATAACTGCATAGCAACGACTCATCATGTTAAAGGCAATAATCGTCGTGCAGTTATGGTCGAGCTAGCAAAACTGTTCCACTAATCATGGTCATGTGATACATAAGCATTAAGCATCCTCCAATGGTTTCTTTGAAAGCACATGGCATCCTCTTCCTGGTTCACTTCGATCTATATCGAAGTTCTGCACTTCAAGCAAATTCAAGATCAATATTCTCTACATCAATAATCATTGTATAGTACAAAATGGTATTTTAAATTGAAACTTTATGCTGCATGTGGCCGCTAAATCTGACCCAATCTCGTCGCCCAAGCAAGTTGAGTGGCTGGTAAAAATCGATGGGTCATTTGTTCGAGTTGGCAAGATCGACGCAAGCTAGCTGCCAATCTCTGAGCTAAAATAAAAGAGTTAGATAATGATAGTGGAGCTCGGACAGCGAGCTCCTGCACCGAACTCGACCTGAAATTACAAAAATATGAAAATTCACTGGTCGAAGAGTGTCCGGTGGGAACTCTCTAATGTCTAAGTTAGTCACTAATCTCAAAAAAATAACAGAGGTTTGGAAATAGCAAAGTGAAAGCATGGTAATGGAGCCGAAAAAACTGACTTGAGAATTTTTATGGGTGTACTTTATATAGGTGAGGTTAGGATCAACACTTGTCGCCGAGCAAATCGGCACGCTAGGTAGCCCTTTTGGTAATAGTCTGCATATCTCATTCGAGCATCACACTCGTACAAATTGCTTGCATATCACGCACATAAAAAAACTACATGCGATTGTGAACCGAGCCTTTGTCAATTGAAGCGGAGTTCGAAACTTAAACAACTCTGTAGCAAGCTTTTGTTGATTGGTTTGCTATACTACATCGGTAAAATTTTCTTTAATCGGATAAACAATGAATCACGGGCAAATTGTGCCATTGCTGTCTTTCACTACATATTATCGTAATAACTTACTATTTTATCGTAATGAGTCCGGATGAGAGCCGGCTGAAATGACCAAGAGCTGTGTTAAAGGACAAGCTCGATCACTTGATGGACGGAATCCGTATGCCCCACGCTGAAATATTATATATATATTATTGGCCGACCAACGAAAGAACCAAGATGGATCCTTAGCAAGACTTGATCGATGATGCAGCTGCAAGGAGCATTTAAATTGTGTCCGGTAGAAATTAATGGACGTGGGTACGGCGAGCACCGAGATGATTGTTACCGACAAATCGACAATGCTTCGGTGGGCGACACCTACCTTTTGAATGCGACGGATGGACAGCACTTTGGCTTCTTCTGCTTCTCCTTCTCCTTTCTTTTTTTTTTTATATATTTTTGACTTACGGCTAAAGTAATAAAAGAACCATAATTGTACGCACAACCCAAAAGGAAGGGGGACATATGAAGAGTTGCGTGGAACATCGTGTCGAATAATGAAAACGAAGCGGCACGTCCGGAGCCGTCGGTTGATGGAGAAATAAGAGCAATCAAAGAAGTTTGGGAAGTGATATCATGAGACCAACCGGTCGTGGATCAAAAAGCGGTCCATTAATGACTTGATTTCTAGAGAGAGAGACTGACATATGGTTCGCTGAACCATCGCATCGTACATAGAATTTACACTCCAGGGAATGGGATCTTTACCTTCCATCCAAGGTATAAATTAGATTAGGTTAGGTGCAAAACCACGAAAGATATATATAAAAAAAAGATAAGCTTCCGTGCCATGGGTACATCAATCTCGATATAAATTAGATTAGGTTAGGTGAAAAACCACGAAAGATTAAAAAATCTCGATTGATTTATCTTTTATGGACGAAACAGAAGCTCGCATCTTCTGCTCCTCTAAAATAAAATAAAAGCTCCAAATCCTCACGGACTCAGACAGCGGCAAAAAGATAATACCACTCGGCACGATGACGAACGCCTACGTCTGAAAACACCAAAGAATCCGACCTTAGGTAAGTGAAGCGCACGCTTTGCGTGTAAATTGAACTACTTTTTATGAGAGGCCAACTTCGTTCAACTGCAAACATCCAGCCGTCCATCAATCACTTCACTCCGGAGCAGAGCTTCCTCTCCCCCCTCTCGATCAATGCAATAAGATTAGCCCATGGATGTTTGCATAGGCAAAAGACGGGAAACAAGAGGAGCTACCGCGACCAAAATCAGCAAAAGGAGTGGGAATTGGGAAAGGCGAGACGCCAAAAAGGCAGCACGGAGCCTCTGGAAAGGACGAGATATTAGCAAGACAATAGAGATGTGAATAGACGTCATGGGACCCACACAGGACCAAGTGCAGGATCGGCTGACACGGCACCAGGGCAGGTGACCTACACACTAGGGGGAGGAGCGAAGCTGCCACGTGGAGTTGTTGCTTTGAATGAAGTAGTAAATATCTCAAACAAATTAAAAGCAGCCGCCTAATTTGCATCGCCAACAAGTTTTAACTTTCTAAACCACGAACATAAGCATAAAGCTCTGTGCCCAACCATTCAGGCAAGCGTTCCAGGGAAAAAAAAAAACGTAATCGATTACAACCATTTTCTTACTACATAGGATCAAGCGCTTATTGACCCGTCATATAACATATGGAACAATTTCTGCGAAGGCTTCCTGCAACGCCATTGGTGCATTCATGAAACAGACATTTGGGCTATCACTGCATTCCTGTCAAGTAGAAAAAAAAAGACTTTGAAAGGGCTACTGACATAGATGGATGCTGTGGCAATTTCCAGGAACAAAAGATAAGACGAATTCTCCCACTATTTTAATAAGATGGTAGATACCAAGTCTAGATCCAAACCCCATTTTGGGAATTGAAATAACACAAAGAACTGCCTCTGGGAACTTGAACAAGTGTTCAAAAACAAAAAGGGTCCATGAAGATGGCACTTAACACTTGCTCATTCAACTGTACAATTCCATGAGAGAGCCTTCCTACCTTCCTATGTTGTCGCTGCCCGAATCCATTAATATCGTCAGCCTCCGTGCTGTCTTGGTGAACTCGCTGCAATGGTAAAAACAATCTATCAGAAAGTTAAATGAAATTCTCAGATGCTCCAAAGCTTTCAATACAAGCCCAATTTAGTCAAACGAATGAATAAAAGAGAGACCATGTAGTGGAAAGCATCCCACAATCACATATAACAACATAACATCCCAAAATGTAGGATATATTTCAACTATCATAGGCATAGCAAACGTGATTCATCAAGTTCAGATATGCCTACGAGCTCTAGTACAGGAAGCAGACTGGCTTTCATATGAATTTGCTTCTCTTAATTTCAAGGCTTGACAGACAGAATAAGATGAATAATGTCAATTCACAACTCAATCTAATAGCAGAGGTGCAGTTATCTAAAAAACATCTTGTTTTCCCAATTACCTGAGGCCTAACTACAATTAAGAATGCAAGCTCACCAGAAGAGATGAAAGTAACAGGAAGAAACGAAAATGCTACGAAAGAAAAGAAATGCAAGCTCCTATAGGATCCTGAAAGCTCGCTTTGGACTTAAAAACCAGTTACTATATATTTCTGTCAGCTAGAGAGGCTGGCTCTAGAAATTTCATATGTTTAAAACTCTGATTGTAATCCTCACCTGAAGGGTTCGCCTCCAGTTTGCTTAACTGCACCTGCTGCATCTCGGTAAAGCACATGGCTCATCATTTCTGATTTATCAATCCCAAACATGTCAGCTAGCCTCCCATACAGCTCTTCGTATGAACCAAGGACAGAAAGGTCCAGGGTGCGACCTACATCCTCTGATTCCATGAATACCTTGCAATGTCCAGTCTCCAGACCAAGCTCGGATGCTCGGCGATCCCTGTACCATGGAAATCCTTCACATGACGAGTTCTCTGCAAGCCCATTTTGATGAACTGAAGAGCCAGAACCATCTGACATGTTTGTGGTCTTTTCAGGATTCCCATCTGATGAACTGTTTCCAGTAACTCCAGGGGAGATTCTGTCCCCAGAATTGCTCAAAGATATCTGCTGTTCAGTGAGTATTGGCTGTCCAAAGAGCACTAACTGAGGTGTCTTTCCATTGCATAGTTTCTTTGTGCTCTGAGAAGGATTGCCAACAGTTAGCAAACAAGATACATTGTCATGAATGGCAGGATTGCCAATGAGAAGTCCTGTGGAGATTCTAGAGGGTGGAGTGGCTTGATCAAGCCGTTGAAGCCCAGCATGGAACAGACCCGACTGCAGTTTGTTAAGGTGGAGATCTGATAGAGATATACCAAATTGAGCATGCCTGGCTCCCTGTATGCCTGCAGGAGTGCTGTCTGGAAAGAAGCACAACGGGCTGCTGCTGGGCCCAAGGGGGTTTCCTGGAAACACTGGAGTTGGAAATTGGCCATCAATGGGAAAATCAGAGTGCTGGGGGATGCGAAGCTTCTTCCGTGGTGGAGAGAAGGGGGTTAAATGGATAGCTGGCATGTTAGAAACCAGTTCAACAAGCCACGGGCTCACATGTTTCACATTCTGTAATAAGTCTGGTTCATCCCATGTCACCTGCAAGCAAAACCATTTCAAGGGAAGGTTACAGTCTAGCAATGAACTAGAGACATAAATGAAAAATGAAAAAATACAAAGTTTCAGAGGTGTTGATATTGCCAAGCAAGAGAGCCATTTGTAGAGTGCACCAAAAAAGTAAAACATGAAAATATTTGAAAAGGTTACGAAGAAAGCATCTCTGTGAAATACAAGCCATTAAGTTATTCATGTCTAAAATTTAAATTATCTTTTGTACATCTGTACAGGTATCATCAGCATGTCAAATATCATATTAAAATTCAGTAAAAAATGTTGATTAAAACTAACAAGAGGGGCTTGAAAAATCTCTCATCTATTTTGCCTGCATGAAACAGTTGGTATGTGATTAAGCTACATAATTCGTAAGGTTCACACATAATGGAACAATGGTATCACACACACACTTTACCTTTGTATAAAACAGATTATTAAGAGTTAGTTGCCAACAAAAGCACTCTCTTATCTTGAAAGCATTACGTACAAGCACTCACTTACAACATATGAAAGCAAACCATGCCAGGCTTCCACCAGATTGCCCTGTAAATACTTTGTTTATATCTTTTGATATACAATGTTCTTACCCAAAAGCAGGCAGAAAAGCCTAAGCAAGGTCTTCAATAATAAAGTTGATACAAAACAAGATATGCTATATGAATATTCATAAGAATCCATTTTTTTGAAAATAGCAGCAGTAATATGATTAGATATTCTAATTTGGCAGGTAAGACCGTTGTTGATGCATGATTCCAGAGGAATCAATCATATCAATCAATCATTGAAGAAAGTAGGCTTTTTTTTACAAAAGATAGATAGTACAAATGGCAAGCACGATGCAAGTTCCAGAAGCAAAATCTCCAGGCAGTGTCTCATTGTAGGTGGAAAGGCAAGATTAAAGCAAAATATAATACATCTGCATGAGCACCAACAATACACAAGCATACATCCGATTTCGTAGATAAAACTTTAGCGCAGGTAGAAAAAAGAACATAGATGATCGCGGAAAAAGTTTCCTTTCAGCTCATGGTAGGCAAGTAAGAACACATGCAGGCTACAAAAATGTTCCCTATGAATGTTCACACTAAAGCTGTTTCTCTGTTGAATAGTTCAGTAAAAATCTATATGAAAGAAGCAAGAAATCACAAGAAAAATGAACATGGTAATGGAAGGGGAAAAAGAACTAGATTGGCACCCAAAACATAAGGTTTCTTCTTTCCAAAAAAAGGCACCCCTGTGCATGAGGCTCCCGCCACTGCTGGGTCATGCCAATATTTTTTTTTTTTTTTTGATAAAGCATGACAACAAAATTTGCTGATCCAAAACAAAATTAAAGTTAAAAAGAGATTGAGTATAATATCGAGGCCAAATAATACTCAGAAAAAGGAATTACTACATGAATAACACAAAATAATAGAAAGCACAATAAAGCCCACAGTCCATGGATGCTGCATGGAAAGCATACCTGAAGAAGTCTCCAAGGTGAATTAGGCCATCTTATCGGATCTGCAACCTGAACAGAAGATATAGTTCCCATGAACCAGCTAATCCTCGAGGAATCCTCAGTTTCAAAAGCCATCTTAAATCTCATCCCAGGACACCACTGGATCCGCATCGCTACTCTAACAGCTGCAGCTTTCACACAGAACTCAGGCGTACTGGCTCTTGGGTAGTAAATTACCTCAAAAGGCTTGCCATTAGCTGCAAGATTTGCAGCCTCGATAACGGAATCGGCCCTCACTCGACCCCTTCCCCTCATAATAGTCCCGCCAGAATTCAAGATACCGCCATTTCCATTGCTTCTCATCAACTTATTTTCTTCTTCCCTCAGGAAGACAGATAAACCCCCATAGGCTGAGAAACAGTTTCCAGTGGGAGGATTCCACCCGGACGGGGACTCATGCGCCCCGCCAACCCCTCTTTTGGCCCGTCTGATCCCCACACAAAGATCCCCATTCTCTGTTCTCAGGAACACAATCGAATCCCCAGCAACAAGCTTCTTCTGGTTCACAAAAGTGCTCCACCCGGTGGTAAGCAAGTGCCGGCGAGGAGTCCCTCTGTATATATGCCTGAACTTCCAGACCTCGCCATGCACATCCTTGGCGAGAACAGTCTGGACTGGAGGGTCTGTCGAGTAGTCCAAACGTGGGAAGATGGTCTCGGCACAGTAGCGAGGAACAGAGAAGCCCCCGCCATTGTTGGCATCCGACTGGGTCAGTGTCTTGGCAAAAGAAGCAGGCTTTTCTTGCACATCAGCCCCGTTGCCACCGAGGCCCATTCCATCATCGTCGCCATAGTCCGGCTCGTCCGACCGAACTGGAATCATCCGGATCTTGGCAAAGACCTCGTCGGTCTCTGGATCTGCCATGAATTTCACAGCAGTCACCCGGCAGAGGAGGAGCGCCGGGACACGGGGGGAGCTCCCGAAGTCCACGATGCCTTGGGCGTGCTCTGCGTGGCCCTGGGGGAAGTAGTACACCTTCGAGTTCACCGCCGGCATCTGAACCATCCCTCCGGCGCATGCGTGCCAGAGCTGGGAGTCCAAGCACTTGTCGGCGTCCTTCATCGATTCTTTGACGGGTTCGCTGCTGAATGTGATCATGGTCCAACTAGTTTTTCAGGCGAATGCTACGAATGAAATAATGATTTCTTTTAGTTTTGGATATAAAATCGGGCAAGAAGTAAGATCCACTTCGCTTGACTCCATAAAAAATCAAATCCAGCAGAGAGAGAGAGAGGAAAAAAAAAAAAACAACTCTCACCTTTTAACAAAGCAAATCCATCGTAACTTCCTTCTTTCTTTCCCAAATTCCTGATGACAACGAACAAAAGCAAATGAGAACGTAAAATGAGTTTTAAAGCATGATCTAGAAGACATCTACAACTGTAAAAGTCGCCACGCCCGCCACCTCCAAACAGAGAGAGAGAGAGAGAGAGAGAAGAATTGCCGACGAAATAGAGGGAAGAAAACCCAATTTTTCAAAGTAAGGGAAGAAATTAACGAATCAAACCAACCACTTACCTTTCTTCGAGTAGAAGCACTGCTACCGGAGAATGAACCAAAGAAATACCAAATAAGTTCAGAGCATACGAGAAATCCCACTCCGTGTCCAAGCTTTTTCTAGGAACTCCCTTCACGATGACCTCAAAACCCAAACCCAGCTCGCCTTCGTCAACACTATGAAACCCTAAGCCGAATGAAAGAAACCTATACCTCCCCTGACGAAACTCCAAACCTCTATCAACTCAACAGAAGCCCTAAAACTCCCAAACCCTAGAAACCCACTCCACAGCGCGAGGACAAGAGCGGCAGAAACTACAGGCTTCTGACTACAAAACCACAAGTCCAGAGAACGAACAACGCAATACCATCTTCCAAAATCCCATTTCACCCCCCCTAAAAGAACCCGACTTTGTCAGCAAATGCTCACCATTTCGCTTCTTCCCATCTCTAACTCCAATCCCCAAACCCAAATCGCAGCAGAGACTCCATATTCGGCAGAGAATCCTCACCAAGGTAGAATGTTTCCCCTTCTGATCCCCTTTCACCCTCAGATCCTAAGAACTCCAGCACAGATTCAGAGGAAATCGCATCATTCTCAGGTGGTAGCGAGATTCCCCCAAACAGCAAATAGAGCAGACGAGCAAAGAGCGCCAAAGAGGGGACTCCCTTCACGCTGTTCCTCTCCCCCTCCTTCCCCTCTCTCTCTCACCTCTTCTCGGATCTCTTATAGCACCTCACTCTCCCTCGCACCACATTTTTATTTTCTTTGCCCAGAGAAAAATAATAATTATTATTATCATAAGAAGAGGAAGCCGTAAAGCTCGGGGGGGCTGGCGGGTCGGATAGTCGGAGCCCAACTCGAACCTGATCCGAAACGAGACCCAAAACTGTCCAAACCCGACCCGACCCATTAAAAATTAAAAGACGCTGAAATTGGCAAAAATAAATAAAAAATATTCATATGACTTTGATCTGCGGGAGTGGCGGTGCGAGAATGCGTGGAGGATCGGCTACGCGTTGCAAAACAGAGAATATGTTACGGAGGCTACACGTGTAGCCATAAACGGGCGTTTCTTTCGCGATAAACTGTACTGGGGTTAGATAGAAGGTTAAGGTGGGTTACGAAAAGAGCGGCGAGCTGACCGGCCTCGTGGTTTTCCACCCGATCTTTTGGTCGGGCGACGGGATTCTCGACGCGGCGACATGGCCAATTCCTCGCGAACCCAGCACCAGATCCGTGTTTCCTTCCTCTTCCTGCCCTTGCTCTTCCGCTCATTTACAGGAATGCCACTGATTTGCCGTCTCGCCGTTTGATCACGGACATGCCCCCGCCAGTAGCCTGGCCTCTTCGACAGCAGAAGGCTCCCAATGAACAGTCGTTACGCGAGTCATCACAATGACGCTATGATGCTCTCATTCATCATATTTATGACGGTTTTCTAGAATTCCGTTACATATATGGACATAAAACAGTCATCGTTTAGTGTTTTTTTCCAATGGCAGAAGTCATCGTTTAGTCGCATGACACGTACACTTGCATGGAACAAAAACCATGTGTGCAAGAAGAAATTATGAAACGTCCTCTCTATTTTACTGTATTTTGGCTAATGCTCGTCATAAAGAAAAAATCTAAAAGTCAAGAACTCCTTCTACCAACCAAATTGTTAATCCCTTGATTTTAAAAAAAATAAAAAAAAATCGCGCACGCTATCATCTTTCTTTCTCGTTTCTAGAATGTGTTTTTTTTATATATACTACATAATTAAGTAATATATACTAAGTAAATTAATATCTAGCAAGCCAATATATACTTCTAAATAAATCGATACACAGTTTCCAAAACATGGTATTTATTAGTATGCAATACACGGCTAGATGATATATATTTAGTAAATTAGTATTTAGCAATCCAATACGTACACACCTTCAAGCAAATTGATACACAATTTATAGAATATTATGTTCACTAGTACACACTACATAGACATATGATACATACACGTTGACTTCTTGATATATATTGTAAGTCTTTTTAATACACATGAAGCAGTGGTCCAATATACACCCACAGATTAATCAATATATAACTTTTTAGAACATGCTTTTTACCATTATACACTACATGACTAAATATACATATTAAGCAAATTAGTTATTTAGCAAGCAAACACACACCTCTAGGTAAATCGATACATAGTATTCAACGCATGATATTCAGGCTGAGTAGAGAAGGGGTTAGGGTGCTATTATCTGTGATGTATATCAAAATTGTGACACGGGCTTCACATTTGTAGCCTATAATTTGAACCAGATTTTTTTTTTGAGTGTGGTCACGAGGAGGTTCTAAGGCTCTCCACGGCTTTTATTAAACTTTGAACCACATCATATATTTCTCAGCAATGACCAAGCTAACTTTGTCTTGATTCTATACGTGGCATGAGAAATTGAAGTCAAATAACTTTTAAGGTTTTCTAACCAACATGCAGCAACTAAATTCATTGCGTGCTAATATCATTGATTTTATGAGTTGATATCAAAATACTTACAAAAGTTTGACTAGTTGCTTGAGCGATCTACATAGCTAATCCAATAACAAAGCACCACTAGATATCAGTTTGCTTGTAGTTTTAAACCACCACTATAACATAATCCATTGGTGAGAAGTTAGTAGGATACTAGAATGGACTGGCCAAATAATGAGAGATTTTGATATCCAAACTTACTGTAAAAAAGAAATCAGAGAAATCACCAACAGGATTTGGTCCAGCAAGTTGGCACTTGGCACCTTCTCTACTTCAATATTGATCAATTGCCATCACCTTTTTACAAACAAATTTCATGCTGTTTAGAAAAATTATTGAATATAATAATTCTTTCGTTTAGGACCACCCCAAATTCCTTCTCCTTCATGACCGATTCAGACCCAATCATGAATCGCAATAGTGATGCACCTATAAATCCCACTTCAACAAACTCTCCCATAACTTCTTTGTATTAATGTGGGCCAACCAAAGGTGGTCTCATGAGTATTGCTAAGTATTGCTCGATGGAAAATTCTTCAGAGGTATGTTGGAAGCAACAGGTATACACATCCAAATTAATGATATCTTATTTTTCTTATTTTATTTGACATTAATCTAAAGACTAATACAACTTTTATGAGGGCTAACATCTAAAACTGACGTTTGAAGTCCCTAGATAATTAAATTCTCCCACTGTTCAAAAGCTCGGTGAGCCGCACTCCAAGAAGCAAGGAAATTAGTAGCTTCATTGAATCCACTGCCCGGGAGAGGTGTTTAATTTTAACATGTAATAGCACTAAACGAATTCCACCAGCAAAGTCATTAATGTCGTCATCCATAAATTTGGGCTGCCTGAGGCACGAATATTTCAAGAAATATTGCATCCAAAGATTTATAAAAATTATTCTCTACTGCATACAAAATGGAATTAATGTGGTTTTCCCTTTGTTGGCTTCAGAGAGGTTCTAATATCAGATATTTTCCAGCCATGCGAAACTAGAGTTAAACAATAACAGGCCTTCCTCACTATGTCACAACTTTCATAGATTAACATAAAGACTCCTCTATCTTGCTCAAAAACAAATAGACTCCTCAACAGAAGCTGTGGGTCAGGCCCTGCTTTCCTGATAGAAGACTAACAATAGATGGAGACCATTCAACTACAAGTAATTAATTTAGCTCAGACACAAATCTCCGTTGAAGGGAGGTTAGGATCGATTAAAACAAAAGCATTCAAGTCTTGTCGGGACATAAAGCCCTTTAGATCTTTATCGTTTGATAATTTCTTAGAAGAGAAGGCATCACTTCCAACAAGTCCAATATTCACTATAGCCTTGATTTTTGTGGGAGTATTCCTTCGCTACGAGCACTGACAACCAATATGGATGGCTTGGAATCTCAATCATTTCTCCTACCGGACCCATTTCTGTCTTCCTCTCTTCTTCCCAATCTTCTCACACTTTTGAGAACAGCTGTACTAACTCCACAATTGTCTGCCTCCTTCCCTAACCACATGTTAGGTCTCCTCACTGCTCACCGTCTTGGTATTGCCTTTCATGAAGGCCCCTTAATAGTGACTTCTAAGGCACACAGTCCTTGTTTTTATTGCGCAAGTGATAGAAGCCTCCGGGCTTAAAAGTTGGATGGATGCATGGACCCTTGTCACGGGATATGAAGTCCCAATGTCCTGAATGGATAAATCACCAAAATCTAAAGTTATGTCCTCCCTCCGTTTCCTCTCTCTCTCTCTCTCTCTCTCTCTCTCTTTTCCATTTCTTTTCTCTCTTTTTTCAAAAAAAAAGTAACCTGCATTCCATCGTCAAAATGGTTGGCTTCTGTCAACTCTCGTTTGGTTCGGCCGGCTGGGTCAAATTTGATGAAGATTAAAAAATGAAAGATAAACCTGACCTGATTACTATCCAGTTGGAAAAAAAAAACAGCACCAAATCGAAGTTTGTATCTTAACCCAACTATTCCAAGCAAGTTAAGGGGTATGATTGCAACGAATCATGTTCAATTTGGATCGCATTGCAGAGATGTTTAATTATCTGAAACACAAACACCCACTTCTTTTGGATGAATGGGAGGCAAACACAAGCCAGTGATAATAAGGTTGGAAATCCCATATTTGTACGGGACATTTTATCTAAACCTAATTATTTTAGATGTATCCACCGCTTTTCCATAAAAAAAAACAGTCAATCCGCAATCGAGCAGACGACATTCTTGTTGGCAGGTTAAGCTAATGAGACCTCTACATAAACTTGAAAGGCTCTTCGTTTATATGAAATGCCAACGCCACTAGGAGTTTCTCAACGATGGAGGCCTGAGATGTCCCAATTCTCTTGTTTTATGGAAGCTGCTGACTCCGTGAAAGATCCAGATATTCCTATGGCTAAGTCTCAAGAATCGCCTAAACACCAAGAACAATGTGAAACGGCAGATGGGGAAAGATTTTGGTGGATACAATACGGTGGAGACTTGATTGGATTCATTGATGACTTTTATTCGTTGGTAGTCTTTTATTAAAGGTATTTGGACAGAAGTATATTAAATACCATCAATTTACAGCATCATCCCCACGCACTTGGAACTTTTTTTTTTTGAGGATAAAGAAGGCTCAAAAGGCCGCCCAGAAATTTATTGAAAAGAGAAAAAAAAAAGGGTAGAATTTACGCTAGATGGCCCGCTCTTATGAATGAGCAGTTAGCAAATGACAGTGTTCAGAACACGAGAGGAAAGTGAGGAAACAGAAACCAAGCTCCAAAAAATCAGACAAAGGTGCTACTAAGAAAAAAAAGATTAATGTAGGAAACAAAATATTCAGAAGGTCGCCAACTTGGCTTTCCCAGTAAATTAGAGGTGGCAACGCCATGGTCCCGCTGGAAGCAAAGAAACTCGCGAATTTTAGCAATCAAAAGCAATCATTAAGTCTGCTGTCTCAAACAAGCTTGAAGTTGGTCAACGAATGGTCCATCCTGTGTTCTTTTAGACAATTTTCTTCTATCTGTTTCTAAGTTACGGAGCCTCATTAGGGAAATATTATTAATTTTGTGCATTTCCTTGTCTTTTTTTTCTTTTGGATCGTTTTTTCTCTTATCTCTAGTATTGGGGTGGCTTTGCCTCTCTCTCTCTCTCTCTCTCTCTCTCTCTCTCTCTCTCTCTCCCCCCTTTAAAATAAAATGCAAACATGTAGGTCAAATATTGCAGCTAGCTAGCTAGCCTTTAAGATAAGCTTAGAAGAGTGTAGCCTTTGTGAAAATCCTTCCATCTCATTTGCAGGGCGGAGGATGGATTAGACGTTGTCTTGTTGTTTTGGGAACTGGAATAGGGGCCTCACGGTATAAGCAGTATGCTTATTTTAGAGTTAGCATAAGGTCTCTTCTCTCTTGACATGTACATTCGCTGCAGCCAAGTCAAATTCTCTGGTTGCACGGAATTCAGATAAGATTATAATGTTATAACCATGCCACCTGCATGCAAATTTAATATTATAGCTTGTAGTTGCTTTCAATCCCCTGTCGTCTCTTGGGGCAGCTAATGACCGAGTGCTGTACTACACCTAGCTGATAAGGCGTGCATAGGTTAAGAGGGGAATCGTGTGGGTTGGCCTCTCCACGTCACAAGTAACATGAACGAGAACGTACAAAGAAACATGGGGTCTACAGCTGCAAGGTCCCAAAGTTTATCGTCATGCATTATCGACATCAAGGACTCATTTGTTTTTGTTGAAATTTTTTTTTATTGAAAACTGATGTCTGAAAAAAAAAAAATCTTGGCCATAAAAAAATAGTACATTTCAAAATGATTTATATTAGATTAAGCATGTACTTTCCTATGGAAGTCATTTAAAATATATGTTATACTTTTAATAAAAAGAAATATCCTATCCTATCAGCATTTTTTAAAAAAAATATATTTTAATTTTCGATTGGCGGAATGTGGATTTTTCCATGATCTTTTCTTTTCTATAAAATATAAGAAACTTATTTCATAAAAATTGACGAAACTACTTTTTCATCGTCCTTAGTTGAAAACTCTAACCAAATATTAGATGTCTCTTCATTTTCTTGCCGACCCTATTTGTTCTTCTCTTCTTCCTACGAACCAAACTAGTCCGAAGTGTACTTGGCAGATGCCCCCTCATCCAGGAATGAGACGAATTCAACGAGGGGATGCTTGCTAAACACCGGAACACTACGAGCACATTAAGTATGACGAATTTGCTATCATGTTTTAATTCGAGTCGTTATCATGGATATTGTTAATCCGGCCTGCATTATACCAAGTGCTCTCTGATTGGTCACGTAGGAATGACCGCCATTTCCTGACAATGGACTTCTGCCTGCTCGGCCCTGGCTTAGTTGGTCGACAAGGATGTTTCTTATCTTTAGGCTCCATGAAAGGATAAAAGTGATAGATTTAAAATTATAATATTATATTTTTAGTGCTGTCTGTGTTTGTTTTTATTATTATCAAGACTATAACGGTCTACAATACTATCTGGCATTCGTTGACATCTTTGGGGCATGACGGAAGCGTCCAAAGGACAGCTAAAATTATGAGTGAAGCCGGAAAGCTCCTCTCTTGGTTGGTATATATAACACTGCAAATGGGTTGAGGGTTGACTTGACCTATAACCTGACTCAGGCCAATCTATTTAGATCCGATCTGATTTGATTTAAAAAACCCATAGAGATGGGTTAGGCTCTAAAATTTGTCTCGTTTCATTTTTCGAGTCAGATCTGAATTTACTAAATTCTAACCCGACCCAACCTATTCAATTGTTGGGGCAATTTTAGATTTCCTACTCTATGGCACGACTTGAACCCAATACACCATTAAGGCCTTGCAGGGTGCTTAAGAGTTTCTAACTCTATATTCATCTAATCTTTTCTTGTGTTTAATGATGAAAGGAATGGAAGAGACTATTTTTGTATAGTGTCGAGTAACATGATTTTACATTGAGGCTTAGGTTGGTTACATTAAATAAAAACACTATTTTCCTAAAAAGGAAGTTCAAACTAATGAAGGCAAAATAGAGTATAATTTTGCTATGTGAATTTTACTATATGTTATTATCAAAACTATATTCCTCATCTTTGCCTATATATGTTTTTCTAGTAGTATGTTTAAAAAATAGTAGTAGATGTATTCTAACAAATTCAGGGGATATCACTGCCGAGTAAAAAAGATTAGCATAGATGCAATTCTTTTCTACTCAAAAAGAAAAATTATATACATGAATAGAATTTTTTTTTTTTTATAGCTAACAAGGTTGAGCTTATCATTATTAGGTTAGTTTGTAATGACATCAATCCTTGATGCTTAGACGCTTGTACTTGTATAGTCTTGTATAGTCTTGTCTAACTTATTTTCTGCAGTTTTCATTTATTGCAAAAGAAACCAAGCATAAGGAATGACAAGTACAGAAATTCAACTTGGACTCGATCTAGACCTGACTCAAACCTGATCTAAATTTTTTTGAGTTGGAACTGGGTTATACATAGACCCGATCCGACCCAACTTGAATGACCCATTGTGTTAGAAATTTGAGCCATGGACCCGACCTGATCCAACCCGATCTTCTATTAGGTTGGGTTTGGATACAGCATTGAAATCCAAATAAGAAACTAGATTCGGTCGGGATCACTCATGACTCGATCCGACCCGACCCATTTGCACCCTTAGGTACATAGCACTAGAGATCAAAGGGTGTATGCCCATCAAAGAGCCACAAAATCGATAACTTATTAAGTGGACCGTATCTACAGTAAACCTATGATGAAATCATACTAAATAAGTGGAGGATAAATAGGGTGATTACATCCTTAGTCCGTCCAGACCCGGTCCACCTAATAATTTCTCCACCGATCATCCTTGACGCTTTCGTAACTTGGAGTCCGAAGGGATCCCAGCGGTCTTTTTATTTATCCGTGGATCCGGGGCATTGAGCGAGCCTTCAATTGGCATGTATAATAATTTTGACCGAGCCGGAAGATGACTCTTCCGTGAAGGGGTAAAAGCGTCATTGGGAAGAGGCTCGCTTAGCGATTAGTTTGGAAAACTCGGCGATTAAATGTGGGTCAGGTGTGGATCCCGTGGCCGACAACCGAACTCCGATGCCGCATCCATAAGCCCAATCCCCCGATTCACCACCGTTCATACAACCAACAGCCGTTATAACGGTCATCTAGCTCCGCTTGATACTCATGTCCATGGAACATGAATACGCATGAACTGCCGTCATCTAGCCGTTATCACGTCCCGTACGCTTCTCGATCATCGGATTCCATCGCTCATGTCCTCCTCATTAGTATTATTTACAAGAAGAGAACTAAGCTCGGTCCATAAGTTGTTTGGAAAGGGAGGCGGATGATGGCCCTCGTGCTCTAAAAATATTTTAGTTGGATGATAACGGCGTTACCGAAAAGTTTTCCCACGGACCGCGGCGCGCCCGCGGGTTGTTTCATGTTCTGAAAATATTTCAGTTGGAGGATAACGGCGTTATCGGAAAGGTTTTCCATGGACCACGGCGCGCCTGCGGGTTGTTTTAATTTATTTTTCTTTGACAGCTACCAGACAATGCGTCAGCTACAGTGGACGTACACGTCGGACATGTCACGGGAACGTGTCAGCTTGCTGGAGACGCCACGTCGTGCTGCGGGTGGGTGGCTCGTCACGCGCGTGGGGGCAATTTTGTCGCGTCGGACGGACGTGACAACGGTGGTGGGCTCCCACCCACGAGAATCTGTGTCCCTCGGTCTTCCCCTACCCCGCCGGGATACATGTAATTTGATGCGCACGCACGCACCTTAGGTTGGAATTATGCGACCTTGCATCTAATTTAAGGCCCCAGAAGTAGAACACCTTGCGGGAGTGTTTTTTTCGCAGAAGAAAAATGAACAGTTACATTTTTGGATGGATGCAGAGTTAGATCCTTTAAAGATGCGTGTAGATTTAAAAGATTCGTAACAAACAAGACATTCTTGGATGCCACCATTTTCTAGCTGTTTGACCATCTAGTGGAAATGCAGGGATTTCTGTAGGCAAAACTGATTTTCTTTGCTCCTTCTCTCAAGCATCTCTGTGCGAGTTTTCAATAAAAGCAGGGATCGATAAATTAATCGTGACTTCTTTGTTTAAGATCAAACCATTTAAGCAATTGTTGAGAAAGTTCTTTTTGCAACTTTATAATTCAACCGAATACGACAAAAGTCTTGAATTTTTCTTCTTCTTTCTCTTCTTTTTTTTCATTGGCTATGTCTTCTATTAGGCAGTCGGACAGAACCTAAATATTTTTTTAAGAAATTCTTTCAGTTTCGTATAAAAAAGTAGAATATGTTGAAAATATCAATTTCGGAGCATGCGAGAGAAGTGGATTAGTATTGCTTAATACTCAGCTGAGAGTTAGGAGTAGACGTGTCGTCGGACTCTTTCATGTATTCGATGGTTGCTCGCTTGTTTGTGATCAAGTTCTCCGTGACATTAGATAATAAATGTTGGTCTTTATACAGGAGCGATGCATATGTTCATCCATCCCTAACCAAAGACAGGCAGACAACTGAACGAGACTGCCATGTGGTGTTTATTAGACCAAATGGTCTAGCTGTGTCCCATCATGTCCCTCCCAAAGATAAGCTATCTTTTAGCCTTTTAGACCAAGAAAACTCGTAAAGGACACGGGCATGGTGAAAACACGAGCATGGTTACTCCCCACATCCACCAAAAGCCGCAAGTTGTCGGCCCCATCTTGGTTGTTGTGCGTTGGGTTAGATGCCCGGTTTGTGATGGTTCAAGCACTACAGAAAAAACTACTTTTTCCGACTTTTGATTGCCGATGTTAAATAGAAGCGTCGATAATTTTTGCTAAGCGCCAAAATTTACCGACTCTTTTAGAAACGGTAGGTGTGGCCTAAGACGACGCTTATAAGCGTCGCAAAAATTATAAGGCTAAAACGACGCTTATAACCGTCGTCGAAAGCCGTTGTGAGTAAAAATTTTGCTTGGGCCGACGCTTTTAAGCGTCAGCGGAAGCCATCTCCCTTTTTTTTCCCCTCCCAATGATGCTTTAGAAAGCGTCGTTGGAGGCCATTATCCCCCCTCCCCGCTGCAAATTCCTCCCGATCCCAACCCATCCAGCCGCCCCCTCTCCTTCTCTCTCCGCCGCTCGCCCCCTCCCCCCTCCTCTCTACAAATCCCCTCCCCCCTCCCAATCCCTCAAACCCT
>JAOXJJ010000481.1:341985-361255 GCA_025769935.1 Phoenix roebelenii
AAATGATAATCTCAGCAGTCGAATTTATCTCGTCCTTCTTTTCCTCCAATACAAAAACATTTCTGTCGGACGCAAAACAAACAAAAAAAAGATTATTCTTTTCTCCACCTCTACCGACCGGCATCATCTTCCCTTCTCCCCTCCCGCCGCCCGATCCCCGCGCGTCTTCTCTGTTCTCGCCCCTGCGGCCCCTCTCATTGCTGATCCTCTGCCGGCCGTAGCTCTTCGTCGGAAGATCCTAGTGCCTTTTTTTGATCTTGATCAACGTCCTATTCTTGACCAGTAGATCCGGTATTCCCAGGGTACGTGCGCGTTTTTTTTTCTTCATTGAGCTTCTCTTCCTCCTCCATGACCGTGCCTGTCATCCTCTTCCATGCATGTGGCATTCTTGTGCACGCCCATCTTGCCACATGGCATTCTATGGGTGCGTCTCTCTTGCGCTCTCAACCACCTGGATATAGCGTGCTCCATTCATCTTTAGATGAACAGATCCAATCAAGCATCCTTTTCGTTTACCCAGATCACAGTGTCCTGAGAAATTAACCTCCATAGATCCAGGCACGTTCAGTCTCAGTCTGGGCGCGGTTGGCCTCGAAGCCAGTAGCGTGGGCCTTGTTCTGACGGCCCTCCTCCTCCTCACTAGTAGTATCTTCTCCGAGTGCCAATGGTCTCTCACTCGGTACATTACAGCATAACTCATCCGGTCTCTTTTTTTCATCATGGCTGCTCCCTCTCACAACTACTCTCCTGCCGCTCAACTAGACGATCCGTTCTTTCTACACTCCTCCGACAACCTAGGTACAATTCTTGGCACCGGAAGCCAAAAACAAAATGGGTTTTGTTGTTGGTTCTCTTCCCAAGCCTGAGCCAACCGATCCTTTGTTCTACGCCTGGAAATGTGCCAATAAAATGGTCCTTTCTTGGCTTCTCAACTCAATCCATATGGATCTCGCTCTGTCAGTACTTTACGCTAACTCTGCAGCCGATGTTTGGATGGAGCTGCACGCTAGGTATTCCCCTAGCAACGACCCTCGGGTCTTCATGCTCGAACGCGCCATCGCCACACATCAACAAAATTCCGACTTCATCTCAAAATACCACAACTTGCTCAAAAGTTATTAGGACAAGTTGGCCACCTATGATCCCCAAATTAATGCTAAACAAAATCATTTATCATTCTCTAATAGTTCTATTATGACTATTGGTTCCTTTTGAATTGCATGCTACACTATGATATTTGGGGTAGTTGTTCCATTGTTGCTACTAATGGTGCTGGTTTTTTCTCAACCATTGTTGATGACTATACTCAATACACATGGACCTTTTTAATGCATTTCAAATTTGAAACTCTTTTCGTCTTCTAGCATTTTCATGCATTTGTCCACCTTCTTATGGCCATATCTAGGTATTTAGATGTCTTTGTTTCGCTTCTACTGGTCATTTAGTCACTGATAAATTTACTCAAAGAGCCAAGAAGTGCATTTTTTTGGGATATCTTAATCATCAAAAAGGTTATCGTCTTTATGATCTTGAGCACCAAACTTACTTTATTGAGATGTTGTATTTCATGAATCTCATTTTCTTTTTCTTTCTTGTCCAACCTCACCATCTTTCTCTTCCCATGTACTTCCCCATTTTATTCTTGATTTCTCAACTCCCAATTTCACACAAGAGGAACCTCATGATGATAGGACCATACATAGGCATGTTCCACCTTCTATCTTTACCATACTACAGCCGAACATCGCTCCTGCATACTTATCATCTAGCCCTGCACCCATACCCGCAACCACCAACCTTCGTACTACCTCTTCAAATCACTCATCTCCCACACCTTCTCAACCTCCATCACATCATTCTGATAGGCCTAAGAAACAACCTGCCTATCTCAACGATTTCTATTGTGATGCAATGCTACCCAACCACTCATCTTCCAGCTTATTTGCTTCTAGCACCCACCACCTCATCTTTTCTCACCTGACTTATGACCACTTCTCCACCAAATATAAAGCCTCTCTTACCTTTATATCCAGTGAGACCGAGCCTACTTGTTTCACCCAAGCTAATATACAATCCAAATGGCAGAAAGCCACGACAGCAGAAATCCAAGCTCTAGAGGTCAATAATATCTGGACAATAACTAATTTGCCCCTCGGTAAGAAATCTAATGGTTGCAAATGGGTTTACAAGATCAACTATCGTTCTGATGGCAATATTGAAAGATACAAAGCTAGACTTGTTGCAAAGGGTTTTACACAAATTGAGAGCCTTGATTATAATGAGACTTTCACACCCATTGCTAAACTTGTGACTGTTCATTGCTTACTCGTGATTGCTTCAGTTAGAGGCTAGCCTTTATATCAGCTAGATGTTAACAATGCTTTGCTCCATGAAGATCTAGATGAGGAGGTTTGCATAAAACTTCCTCCTGAATTTGCCAAACAAGGTGATTCACGAGTTTGCCGTCTTCATAAGTTACTTTATGGGCTCAAGCAGGCAACTGGCTTGCAAAATTCTTATATGTGCTTCTTACTGCTGGTTTTCTCCAACCAAAGGCCGACTGCTCCCTTTTCACATCTACAAGGGACACCCTCTTCACTGTTGTTCTTATACATGTGGATGATACTATCATAACTGGTGATGATTCTCTAGTCATTACTTTTGTTGAAAGGCTCCTTGATTCCAAATTTCATATAAAGAACTTAGGACCTCTCAAATATTTTTTTGGGATTGAAGTTGCCCGATCTGCTCAATATATATATCTCTCACAATGAAAATATGCATTAGACATTTTAGCTGATATATATGGGTGCTCTTGGTTGTCGTCCATGTGTTTCACCTATAGAGCCCAATCTAAAACTATTTTCAAATGGCAACCCTATTTTTTTTGAACCTTCTCCTAATCGGAGACTTGTAGGCCGCTTACTTTATCTGACCATTACAAGACCTAGCATTCTTTATCATGTCAATATTCTCAGCCAGTCAATGCATGCCCCATGCCATTCCCATTGGAAAGCTACACTTCGAGTGGTTCGCTACATCAAACCATCATCAAGAGCAGGTCTTTTCTTCTCTTCTTCCAGCCCATCATTACTTTCTGCTTATTCAAATTTGGATTAGGCTTGCTGTCCCACTTCTTGGAGGTCTGTCATAAGATATTGTACCTTCCTTGGCGCCTGTCCTATATCCTGAAAGTCTAAGAAACAAGATATTGTTTCTCGTTCATCTGCTGAAGCAAAATATTGAGCTATGGCATCATGTGCATGTAAAAATCAATGGTTAAACTACTTGCTTCATGATTTGCAAGTCCCGCAACATAGAGCCATTCTGACAACCAATCAACTCTCCATATTTCATGCAATCATGTCTTTCATAAGTACACCAAGCATATCGAACTTCATTGCCATTTTATTTGTGAGAAGATCCAACGTCATCTCATCAAGACAGCTTATATCCGGTCCAATAAGTAAATTACAAATCTATTCACCAAGTCCCTTAATCGAGAGCAATTCCAGCATTTAGTTGTCAAGTTGGCTCGTAATCTCCACCCTCCAACGGCATCTTGACCATCATCTGGCTGTTCATCAAGTATTGGATAAGAACAACATATCGTATTGGATAAGAATAACTACTGGATCATAACAAAAAGCCATATTGTTTGTTATATGGTTGTAGCCAATATAATCATAACGCTTTCCTATTTTAGAGACAAAATGATTCAACGGGTGTAACCATCGAATAGAAGGATCCTATTGCTGCAACCATGTGCCTTTGTACAACCTATATATATATTTCTTTCTATAGTGCTCTTTGGGACTTGCTGCTTTCTAACTTTTTAGGATATATTCAAACAAAAATGGTATGGCTTAGTTCTTTTTAAAAAAGTTACATACAGAAAACATAGCTTGACACAAAGGAAAACCTCATGTGTGCTGATGAGTGAGGACACATCAACCACCATTTGATTAGGTATCCTCATTTCTCAAACTATATATTATATCCTTCCCCCACTCCATTGCCACCGTATTTCCAATTCCCGGAGACCCCACCCTTGTGCCGCAAGCGTGGGAAATCCTGATATTGGGATCCACGTAAAAGTGGCATTTCTGTACCTTTTCTATTGGGATCATGGGGGTTGAGATATTTATTATTGCTCGATGGCTAATAATGTGAATGTAGGAAAGACGCAAGCGTAGGAACGTGGATTAATTTAAAGGCAGCGTGGGCTGGGTCATGTGGCACGGTCTGTCGTCTCAAGAACAAAGATTCCGGGGTCAGAGTAGGAGCACATTCCGCCCCACGTGACCACGCGGCACGCACACGTGATGCCCGCATCGCATCGTGCGGCTCCCGTGCCGCCTCAGCGGGCGCACCCGGTGCACCCGGGCGGCGCACCCGTTCGTAGGTCCCACCGGGACTCTCTTGCCCACGAATGTAATATAATACTCGAAGTCGATGTATATAATAAATTAAGATATCTCTTACGTATTTCTAAATTACTAATATATTTTGTGTAAAAATGTATGTAGGCTAATGCAGCGGTAACGTCGCGTACGCACGAGGTTCCACGTAAAAAAGACGCACGAAAAATATAATATATAGAAAAATGATAGTATTTGGTTGGATATTTATTTTTCTGAAAAAATTGTGTGAAATATTTATTATATTTTTAATAAAAAATTCTTATTTATAGATTTTGATTGCTTTAAGAATAATTTTGTAAAAAAATCCAACGGATAAAAAAAAGTAGCTTTTCTATATTTCTCATAATTTTTTTTATAAAATATGAAAATTCTATTTTAATAAAAAATTTATTTTTTATTTTTTTTGAAAATGCTAACTAAATGAGAAGTCTTTCATCATTTTTTTCGCTGACCAAGTTTTTCCCTTCTTTTTCCGCAGACCGGTTCCTTGCGATAATTAGAAATACCTTATTTTTTATTCTTCAACAGCAGCAACAGCAATTTTTATATATATTTTTATTTGTCTAATCAAATAGACGTTAAGTTGGCAACCCCCAAAGTCATTCAATAGAGCCAAAAAAACAAAAAAAAAACTTTATTATTTGCCGATGTCTGGTCATGTACTATTTTGCCACCGGCGGCCATTTGCTTAACAACTCAGTTTCGATGATTAGCTAGAATATTTGGATCTTTGTGAATCCAATTTGCGATGATATTCATTAAATTAAATATGTCCAGCATTGTATGCGATCCGTCAGAAAAATAACAGGGCGACTCTTTCTGACTTTTATTACACAAGCACTCTTTTTTTTTTTTTAAAACAATAACAAGAAAAGTAATAAGGGCCTCAACAAGAAAAGTAATATAGTAATCCATCAGAAAAGAAATAAGGCGACTATTATATATTGTTAACTTTATAAATTATTACAATTTGCAATAACAAGAAAAGTTATCTCAACAAGACATAAGAAGATAAAAGTTAAGAAATAGATAATCAATAGCTTCAACGTGATGTATAGCCAAACCTAAGAAAACATGATTTCAACCCCCTAAACATGGAATGAATTGGGCCTCTAGTTTTTGTCCAATTAAAAGCCCACTGGGACATGAACGACTATGAATCTCGTTCTTTATTTAATCCTAAATCTAAACAGCAAAGTCTTCTATTGGGTTGCAAAGACCAAACCGCAGCATCCCCACATTGACAAAGGTTTTCTCCATGCAGATGTAGGCTGACTGAATTGCGCCGCAGATGGCAACAACAGCAAACGAAAGTCTCGCCTACCTTTGTGGCGCCAAACTAGCTTATTAATTGTGTTATTTAAGATGCCCATTAAGGATAAGACGGAGAGCCATTAGAAAAGACATGGTTCCAAAGTTAAAAGTGAATTTCGATCTTGGGTTTTCCAAGTTTGACCTGACCAAGCCAATGGACCAGATTTTATTTGATTTCATATAAAGTAATGGATTAATATAATGGGAAACATATGCGTCGATAGAGACATTGGACAAGCTTTGGTTGTAGAAGCTTAGGGCACCCCTATGTGAAATGTTTAGGGTTCCCATTAATAGGGTTTGTTGGCTTGATTAGTTTTTTATTTCTTTTGCTACGAAGTATTTTAGCTCAGCTGTTGGAATCCGCGCAGTGTGTTAAGTTTGACCTGCACATTACTTAAATCAGTAGCTGTGACCTACCGACCAACTACAAAAATAATACGGAGCATGGACCGATTGGGGATCACACGGGCCAGGCTGGGCTTGACCGATGGTTACTATTGTCGTGCGTCTCTCTGAAAGCTAGCTGAGCCGCATGATTTTTTTTTTTTTTTTTTGATACAACGGCAGTTCATATCTGATATGATGGGTGTGAATACAACCAACAAGATTAGAAAACAAAAGACTACAAAAAGACTCCAGCGCAGACTCATGATCCACCCAGATGAACCTTTCAAGTGATGAGCAGAGATAACCCAATCACAAAATTCCATCTCATCCTGTCGCACACCCACTCTATATCGAGTGTGATTGAAAATTTTCACTAGGAGCCTTCTATAAGATAACTCGACTCGGCCATGCGAGACTGAGGTTGGCAACTCAGCGGAGCCACACCCTTAAAGGAAAATATTCTCTCAAGGAAATCTTTAAAAAGGGGCTTCTGTTACCAGCTAATCATGATTCGAGCAAAATTGATCAGGGTCCAGGTTCTATAATGGTCCCTTTCTACCACTATACTAACATTGAGCGAAAGCTGTATCATATTTTCTACTAACATGATTTCTATCTTTGTTTGCCCCCATGTCCAGAATTCTAACCTATGCTTTACAGCTCGAAAATAACGATTAAAGATTAAAACCTTTCTATTATGATATAAAATGCCATAACCGTTATGCATTATAATTGACAACCCTGAGTATCTTTTCTCCATTGAGTAAGCTTAACAGAAGGGGGGGGGGGGGGGTGCAGCATTGGTAGACACTGATTAGAGCTTATTAATAATAAGAAATTAAAATGAATGATGAGAATTAACTATAAAGTGATATCTTTACAGATTTTCATAGGGCTTCTCAAGAAAAGCTAAAAAATATCCAACTTTGCTTCATGGTCAGAATTTCGATCAGATGAAAGAATGGCAAGTCAAAATTAATCTGCAAGAGAAAGGAGAAACAAAAGGACGGACTTGAGTAACTGATGTGCTCGAATCCCATTGGCCAAGGTCAGAAGGGCACAAGATTCACCTTGATATCACCGTGGGTTAATTGAAACTGATTTGGAGGCATCAAGATGGTTCAAACGGCAGGTTCCAAGAAGGAACTCTGGGAGCTCTTCTTGTGTATTCCCCTGCATGGCATTCAATTCAAATGGATTTGTTAAGACTGTATGGATGCAGAGGCAGGAGTAATAATATCCTGAAAGATAAAGCAAGTGATTATTTTCTATAGGTCTTGCATAAGATGTTCAAACTGAGTTACTTTGTCTCGAAAGTCAGAATTAAATCAAATAGACCTTTTTGCTGTTTCCATTGGAAGTTGTGGTTGTGTCAGTATTCGAGAAAAGGAAATTCCAACTGATCCAGGATATGTACGCTAAAATAAAAGTTTTGTTACATATTAACAACCAAAGAATCATAAATTTCATTACCTGTATTAAAAATGCCAATTCTATCACTAGATTGTTCAAGTAACCAAGCACAAGACTCAGAACTCCCCTAGCAACTGTTGATGAGCCAGCATCGATTCCAACCTGAAAATTCACATTTGTACGAAGCCTTTATAACTCAGCCATGTCAAAACTTATGAAGTTTTAAGAAGCGACTCAAACATAAATCCTTGCATGTATATACACAATAAATATAAAAGCATGCAACACATGGTGCACTATGCATGACTGCATGCTTTATCGGCACACTTGGTTGCCATTGATAGCACTATACCTATCAATATTTTCACCACAAAAGGAAAAAGAACATCTTCATTTACATGTGCAAGGACATTTCGTCCAAAATCTGATACAACCCCAAGTCCATATAGGCAATCCCATTGATCCCTTTCTGACAATCAGCACACCACCATGTTTCACTACGCCCACCACCTAATGTCACCAGCACCACCACCTCTTGAGGCAATAGATGAGGGAAACTGGGGCTAAATGCAGCAGTAAGAGAGCAACCTTGATGAGAGTGTGATGACAGAGAAGAGGGTGGAAGAGGGAGGCCTGGAAGGTATGAAGCTGTAGAGGGTTGGGGTCGAAGAAGGCAATGACAAGGTGTAGATAATAATGAAGAGGTGAGGTGGAGGAAGCAACAATGGTAAGTTGACATGGTGACAGGCAAGTTGATGGCTGGTCAATGAGGGGGAAGGTAAAACAGGGGATGAACAAGGATGAACATGCATACCATGATGGGACTAAGATCATGCTCTAGGAAGGAGAGGCCAGTTGGAGGGCTAAGTAAAATCATGGATTTAAGTAGGCATGAGAAGTGTGGGGATAAGTATGATCAAGATTGAGAGGAAAAAAAAGAAAGGGGGGTACAGAGAAATGCACTGCATATGTATTTTTAATTTGTTTGGAATCGCAACAGGTTGATTAAAAGAGGGCATCGATCCTAATGGATATCAATATGGCCAGTATTGCTGCATGCTTCAAAATTTTGGGCAATAAAGAGGGGCAAAAATGACAAATGCGGTAAAGATGAAAATTTTGAAATATACGCAGCAAAAACTAGGGAAAAAATGAGGAATATGAACAATAGAAAAAGTGAATATGAACAATAGAAAAAGTACAAGTGTTGCACTTATCGAGCATGATGTGATGGACCAATCAAGATGGTTTGGTACATACAAAGTAAAGATCTACGAGGAGGCCATGATAATGAGAGATGCTTGAATTTCTATTTGAAGATCAGGAAAGAGGGATAGATAGACATAAGTCACATAACCAGGACTGATGAAATTATTAGAAAGGAATGGAAAAGATTCAAGTAACACCACAAGTAGCCCTTGATGGGAGTAACCATGAAGTAGACTCACTGGTTTCCACAAGTGGTTGGAGCCATAGTTGATGGTTACCTATAGCACATCATGTACATTAAGATTTATGTAACTTGTCCTCCTTACTAACTTCTATTTTATACTAAAATGTTGGATGGACAGAAAAGATATATGCCATTCTATATTATCTATCTACTCTTAGTTCGTCCTTTCATCCTGAAATACACCCACATTTTTTTTTTTTTTAATTCTGTCTTTCCTGGTAGAAAGAGGCTTGTTAGCAATGGCCATTTACTGGGGCAAGCCTCGAATACCCCAAACTGTCAAACAATGGTAAAGGCAGACCTGAACCCATGTCTCGGGTAAACTACCAAGAGACTTTACCAGCAAGGTAAACCAGCACCTTCGTAGTTCTTCCATCTTAGTTTTGCAACCATAACAGACAACATATACTTGGTACTATTTTTTGTTAACTACTGGACTATCAAGTATACACAGAAAACATGCACATCATGCATTCTGTAGAAAAGAAGTTTCATATGTACATAACATTTAATAACATTTGAACAGCTTCTAACCATAATCGTAAAATGCAAAGATGGATGGTTTGCAATCCATATATATAATGGCCATGTAATTTATATATAGATGATCTACATAGGGCCCAGAAGTCTCAGTCCAGTTATCGAGCCAACTGGGGTGCTACATGCCAAAAGTTTTGATATATAAGCTCATGGTCGAGGATTTAACTACTGGGTCATACCAGAAGGTACCAGTACTAGCACAACACCCATAGTGGTACTATGGAGACTTATGGTACTTCACCTCTATTTTGCTGTACCAACACAAAGAACGGTACTGTGTGTTGGTATAGCACATACAGTACAAGGTATTGCTTGCATCACTGTGCATGCAAGAAAGTATATATCTAGAATCACCGCTTTCATCGTACAATTTCCACATATATTACATCCATTAATGTATTCTGTCATGTTTACAGATGAAAGTTAATTGTTGAAGATGATAATGATGCATTACATGATTTGAGAGGTGACAGAAAGCACTTCAGCACTCCATATAGGGCATGACCTTATATAGAATATCTTAGTTGTTTAAATGTGTGCTATTATAGTGATTATCTAAATTTTACCTCCAAGTAGTTGCTCCCACGAAAATAATGACTTGCCAGTGCTTGACCCACCAAACTTGCTTTTTTGCCCACACTTTGCTTCACTATCCAAGATCCCTACAAGAAGATCAAAAGAACGGGAAAAAAGAAAAAATAATCATGCATAATGGCAAGGCTTCAGCATACACTAGTTTAGATGCTATTGTACTGCATACACATACCTTTGATATATATGGGATGAGTTTAAACCTCGAATTCCTGTATGCATCATCTCCTTTGACAAAACTTTCAAGGAGGGGAACATTTTCCAATGGAGTATCCATCATATAATATAAAGCGAGACTATATATAGATGAACCTGGCATCTGTTTCATAGACAAAGATAAAGATATTTGGAGGTTGAGGGTCTAGATTTATTAGAGAAGATTGGTGTCTCCTCTTTGCACCTAAAAGGACAAAGAAGATTACTCACTTGTATGTTTACTATGAAGAAAAACTCGCTGCCACCTTGTGCTGCATATTTCTGCAAGATTCAAAACCTTTTCCTATGAAGCTGAAAAAGAAAGAAGATTACTTGTGCAGCATAAAGTATTTGTGATTACAAAGAGACCTGTACAATGCCCCCAGGTCGGCCACCAAGATCATCTTCACGCTTATCAGAATTTAGCCAATCAGCAGCTACCATTTGCATCAAGGTGCTATTGGCTTTAATCTGTTAATCCGACAAATCGATGAAATAAACAACAGAATTATCAATTTTAGCAAAACTATGAAAGACCGATCTATAATTCAGTATTCAAGAATTCATATATTAAAACTAAAACTATTTCACAATTAGGCACATCTGGAAGTTCATTTTCATGAAAAATTGTAGGACAAAGTGGTGATATTAGGATATGTAAATATCTAAGATTTACAGCTAAACAAAGTGATCCTCCCTCCTAGCCAGAAAGAGATGTTTATGACACTGTGAAATCGAAGATCTGATATTAAGGGAAAAATATGAAAGCTTCACCGTATTGTCTGGATATAAGAACACTACGAGCCTATAAATATATGCTAATTTTGCCTTTTCAAAAGTTAGTAAACATACATTTTTACAAGAGAAGAAGCAAAATCTAAGCAGGAGATTGTACCTTCTGTTGGTCTCGTAGGTAAGATTCACCGCGAATTAAGAATGATGTAGGGTCTGCCATTGCCCAACTGCAAGTCATAGTACAACTTGGGTCTTTTGGAAGAGTGGTTCCATAGCTGCAAGGTGTCATATCTCCCATTGAGGCCTCTTGTAAATCAATGTAGCCTTTCTTTTGAACTGTATAAGTACAAGAGAAACAAGTGATCATTTTAAGTATAGTAGCATCCCTGACATAAATATTATATTAATTGAAAGAAACCTAGTCAAACTACCTGCAAAATCATGCAACTTCTTCACAAAAACTGCAGCTGTTGATAGCTTGGGCTGGCGTTGTTCCTGTACCAACTGATTTTAACAACCAAAAAATGACATGCTAAAATTTAAGCTCAGTTTCTGTTTTACATATATAAGTTCATCTGTTTGACAATGCAGATTGTGTTTCAATCAATATATGAAGGATACAACAACCAAAGAGGAAAAGAAAATTTTAAGCTAAATGAAGCCTGAGAGGGAATGCCGATCTTTTGAGAGCTTCAGTAAAACAATAAGATTAACAAATGCTCAGGCTTCTAGGTGCCTTTTAGAATATTTCGAACAGCTAAACACCACATAAAAAATGGAAGTATCCAACTTCTGAACAATGCAATCTAAGATTCATAGCATAACGGCCTTAGAAAGTATCTGAGGCATGTTTCCAATATTCGCCGTCTTGGTACCGGACCCCGTACCAGTGCCACACTAGCACAATGTCCGTACAGTACGGTACGAAATTTTTTTGTCATACTAAGTATCGGTACGCCATTCGTACTGGATACCGGTACCGTACCAGAATGGTACATCCCATACCGCGCGGTTCCCAACTTTGAGACGGTTTCAAGAAAAAACAGACACGTGTTAGCATTGACAAAGGTGTTGTTGGTATTCAATATACTGAACACGGATACAGTTCTCAAAGGGAGCAAACGTGCTTCAAAGACTGGAAACATTCTTCATTTTCTTTATCTCAAAACAAAGATTTTGCAATTCAGTTTTCATTTCTAGTTCAAGTTCATTACTTCCACATGTTTATCCATACATTTTATGGCTTGTTTCTTTTCACTTGCTCTCCATGATTTCTCAGCAATATCATCTTTGTAGATTTTTTTTTTTTGATTATTCATATGATTTTTCTTCAGCTTCGTGATGAGTTATGCGCATTTACCAGTGATGGGTTCTTCTAATGCCCGTTATGTTCCCTTACATCGCATGTTATTTAGAAGTTCTATAAATTCCCATTAGACATGCATAGCTGCTGTTTTCAACCTGTCTTCAGCTATGATCACACCATGACATTTACTGGGCCAACATATGGTTTTTGGAGGGCCAACATGCAAGACATCCTTCCTTGATCCTTGGCTAAACCCAATCTACTTTGGAGATACAGGGCCCTGATAGCTTCAGATCGACAACCACTTGATTTTTTATTATTTTAAGACCTCACTCTCCTCATCTTTCTTTTCTCTATGCCTCAGATTAGACCTCTTTACAATATCTCACATTTATCCAGTGCTTCTCTTTTGGTCCATATATTCTTCTTATACAAGCCACTATGAATTTGGTTGAGAACATGTTAGATGCACCTTTATGTTCCATCTTCATCTAAAATCTTCAAATTGTATGTTTCTTACCTTATATTTGTTATCACTAACAAGGCTATGCTTTGGAATATGCACATGTTCTTCAACTTATCTAGGTTGTGGTGTTCATTTCATTAACATCATTTTCTTCATTTTGTTAAATTGATGGTTATCATTATCAAAATTGTTGTCTTAGGATCTAATAAACAAAAGAACGGAGAAATTGATAAAGACATGTTTAGTAGAATTAGAACAAGATGAATGAAGTGAATAAGTGCTTAAAGTGTCCTACATGGCCAACGCACTCTATGACAATTTAGGAGGGGAAAATTGTGATGGCAATAAGTATGCACTGCTGTGTGGCTAAAATGTTTCTGTAACCAGGGTCCAAGAAAATAGGTTAAATGTAACAAAACCGAGAATGCTAAGATGGATGAATACTAAAACTACAAAGTAAGGTTCGCCGTCTCGGTACTGAACCCCATACTAGCACCATCCTATTACTGTATTGGTACATCTGGTACAAAGGGCAGTTCGGAGTACCAATACTCGGTATGCCTCCTGTACCACATACCAGTTCGGTACCGATACAGTACGGTCAGTATGCATCAGTACCGACCGGTAAAGCAAGCTATGCGACAAAGGATAGAGTCATGAATGACTATATTGGAGGAGCAGTAGAAGTTGCATCAATAAAAGACAAGTGACAATGAACCAAACTAGAGGGTATCAGCATGCAAAATAAAAGTCCAAGGAGGCTTCCGTAAGAAGAGGCATTCCAATTTTTGTCGAAGGATTTAGAAAGGAAAAGGAAAACTAAGGTAATAGGAATGGAAGTTGCACGAGAGGAGATGAAAAAGTTTGCAAAAACATTAGGGGCAATTCTAAAATTAAATAGCAATAATTCGAGAATGAGGATTCATAAAGAAGACCAAAATACTTGGGATAAGGCTGATAGCTATGGTTATGGTTTAATGTCATTACTGCTATTTTCACCATCTACAGTGATGGTAGTTGCTTTTGTTTTTGTTATGCGATGATGGATGCAGTGTGCACACTAAGCTATATGGGGACCAACATTAATGGAACACAATAAGGGAGCAGTAGACCAAAACTTAATGGATGACAGGCTTGAAGTGAATTTTGCAAGCATTTCATGTTGGAGGGACATGTCAATTCTCATTCTAATAAGTAAAGATCAAAAAATTAAACAGAATAGTATGGTTACATGGCATCGGGGAGACAAAAAAAAATCATGTCACAGAAGCATAATGGAAAAAGAGTGAAAATGACACTAGGCACTCACCTGAGAGTGCATGCCTTCATCAGAAGGCCACGGAGCTTCTGTTTGGTCATTATCAGACTCATCAATAACATCAAAGAATTCATCAGCTGCATCATTTAGTTGAAGAAATGACCCACTTGTGTTTGCATGGCTGGAAGGAGACTGTTGTGGCGCTTCTGCAGAATCTGCACTCTTACTATTCTCACCTGTTGTCTGCACTTCTACCTTTATGTGTTCTTTTTCACTATACGGCAATCCTATCTCCCTTGTCAATTCACCTGATGAGTAATCAGAGCATGTGCAATTACCAAGTTTTGCTCGGAAGAACTCCCGCAAAGCTGCAAAGTAAATGTTGAAATGAGATATTAGATCATGAGCTCCTTAGATTGCTATAATCATAAGGATTGTGATTATAAAACAACAAACAGGATTCTCATGCCATAAATCCTACCTGCAACTCTCCCAAGCATCCGGATTGTAACATACTTTGCAGATGATGTAAACATATAAGACCTCCAGAATTTCCAATCAATTGCAAGCATGTGCTTCACAACTGATTGTTTTCCTTGGTTCACAGGAGATATTACATATCCCCCACCTATAGAACATAAAGAACATAAATTACTGCATGAACATGCATGTCAGTTAAATGGCTGGCATTTGCCAGCACAACTAGGAAGTCTTTAGAAAATTTTCAACGCAAAATATTAAGCTACATTACTTTTAAGGCAAGCACGAATATAGCCTCTTTCAGGTCGACAGTTTTGATGGAAAACAGAATGGTAAAGAATTACTGCAACGAATTACAAATAGAGTTAGTCCATGGCTTTGCTCTACAAGCTAACACTTGCCAGGATCTCATTAATGGCATTACCATATGTTCCATCATCTTCCCTCCTCCAGTAACGCCGTAACAATAAATCTCTTTTGTTCATTCCCCTGAAAATTAAATAAAATCCCTTCAGAAAAGAGACAGATAATTGATGAGACAATTAATAAATTTTCTGAAGGTTTAGAGGTTTGGGATCTGACCATGGTAACCAATCACCACGCAATTTCTTGTGGATTATATCAGTGTGACCATCCAGGTGTTCAACCACTCTGCCTTCTAATAAAGAGAAATCCCATCTACAATAAATTTCAAGGCCTTACTTTTAGAATATGGAAATTCCAGAATATATTATTGCCTAGTAAAAATGTCAGATTTATCTGCATGTGCCTAGTCTCTTTTATTTCCATCTCTATTTTGTGAATAACAGTTATCTATTATCTTATTTATTGAAATAACTGATACAAAATTGCAAGATATCATGCTTATCCTATATGCGCTACTATGTTTTTTACATCTACTATAATTCAGAAGAATATAATGCTCCAACGTAATTGGTCATGAATGCAGCAGTGACCTTGGTTCGATACGTTGCTACATAGTCATGTACTTGGCATCAACTGCAATTATTGTCTTTTTACATAGGACAAAAGCAGAATATGATGTCAAAAATTTAAAACTGTATGCACAGCAGACTGTGGCACTCTTACTCTGATCTTGATGGACCAAGGGACATTACTGTCCGGAAGATGGCCTCAGAAGTTGCATCAACCACACCTACTGCCATTATTGCTGGATGATCGTCCCGGTGCTGAGCAAAGGAGCATATTTAATAATACTTAGTGGACTCGAGATAATGGATATTTGTTGATCAAATTAAAAAGATACCTTCCCAAGAAAATCACCCTCATTTGACTCTTTAAAAAGTCGTAAACCTGCAAGGAAAATATCCATGGATTTAATATAGAAGTTTTGCTACGAATAGAAAGATGAAATAAGAAACTATTACCATTTTTACAGCCAAATATCATCCATGGGGAAGGAGCAATAACATCAGACGCCATCGGATCAGTGTGCACAGATGAATAAACAGTCCAGTCTAGCAACATTTTCATTGTCAGATACTTCAGTAGAAACAAAATCTAGGAAAAAGTTAACACTATAGAAATGACAGATCCTTTACAAAATTCTGTAACAATCAGATTATTTGCGATTAAATACATTGTTGCAGAAGCAATATTGACATGTTTGAATTTTTCCAAGGGATGAACGAAAAAGATATCTTGGAAAAAGATAGTTGAGCTACAACTTTTAGGAAGTCTAAATTCTGAAATAAATAAAAAAAAATATAGCCTACCAACAGAGTGCATAAGACTTCTTGCCCTTGTGCGACTCAACCTGATTCAAAAAAAGTCAATAAAAAGGGCACAAATAACAAAAATATTCAGCTGAACGGATATTCTTATTTTACATAGCAAAGGAAAGAATGACTTATTAATCTGCACCACAAATCATGGAACTACAGACATGCATGTCATAGCTCTCATCAAGCAGGCTTGCAAAAACATCTGGCGAGTAGGCAAGGATGTCAAAAGGGGACCATATACTTCATAGATCAGCTAGTGGCACATTAGACTGGTACACTACAGACATAAACCCTGATATAAACTAACCTCTAAAGGACATCGTATTTCTTCCCATGAGTACATAGAATAAGGAAAAAAGAGGCCAGCATGATATAATTGTTTCTTTTACAGATGAACAGAAAAATTTAATAAAAGTATAACACAGACTGATTTTCTTGAATGCTAATTGTTTGAGTATCCCCAGATAGCAAGGAAATGTGCAGAGAACACAGACAAACGAATCAATAATGACATGCAAGTAAAAGAGTGAACAAGCATCCAAGATTTAAAGTGCACATGGTTCGCCCAGGGCCAATGAGAAATTAGTCTCAAATCCCTCCTTATCACAAATTAACATGGCAATTGGTAAGGTTTAACTTTTCTCCAAAGCATAGCTATCTACTTCCCTCAAATTAGACTACATAGCAAAGAAGAAAAGGATGGATCTAGGTCTTATTTATCCCCAAACAGCCTCCTCGACCAGATTCCTCCAAAGGATAGCAAAGATGTTGGTAAACTGATTTTCATAATCAAAACAAAACTGACCTACAATGAATTTCAAAGTGTCTGTTGTATTCAAATTTAGCCTTGAAACCCGCATCAATTTCTAGTATCACTTGGGAAGGTAAATAAGGACTTTATGTGATGGTTCCATTTGACCCTTTTCTCTAACAGCTCTTGCATTTTCCTACTAAACAGAGGAGTGTTAGGGTGGATGATGAAGATCTGTGATTCCTCAGCAACCCAGCCTTGACAGGATTTCTAGAGGATTGAGCATCAAAACAGCTAATTCGCTGTCATCTCACAGCAGCACTAAATGACAACTTCCAAAATAATAGACAAAGATGGGAAAATACAACACAAGCAAGTCCAGCAAAAGATTAAAGATTTAAAGTTAAATAAATCATAGTGTAAATTAATGGAATTACACCTTTTGATATATTATCGTGCTGATATATGCCTATCGTCAAAGATGAAGATAACTATAATCAAAGTGACAAAGTTTGAATATATTAAACAAGCTAAGCTGTCCTGCTATTATCTAAATGAAATAACAAGGAAGATATTTGCGAATAGTTGATAACTAATTTGTGTAATGGAAAGGGAGCTTCTTCTGACCTTAAAGAATGCCGTCTTCTTTTGGAACAAGCCACAAATTTCTCGTCTTTGTTTGGGCACTCCTGCAAGTAACAAAATAATGATATATCACATTTTTAGGCAATACAGTCAATTTAAAAAGTCAGCATCAAAACCTTCAACGCTGCTTCCATTAAGGATCGGATCCAGCTAGCTGCTTCTTCTGAGCTTCGAGCAGCCAACTGCAGAGTCAGATTATTCTTAGTCTCCATTCATCATGAATGTAAATCAGAACCAGCAAATCACAACTAACAAACAGGTTTTTGTAACGGTAAGCAATTATCCTCCCATACCTTAAGTTGATCGTTGTGATTAGAAGAACTATAAAGCGTAAATATATAGAAAACCTGCAAAATGCCACCAAAATTCACAAGTAATTAGCTCACATGCGGTAAACCTGGAAATTATTGAACCAAATAGATGACATATGGGAGGGCAAGAAACAAAGCTCTTATGGAAAATCTGGTCCAGGCTTGTCTCTTACACTTCTATGCATGCTCGCTCTCCCATTGTCTGTGACACGTATGCAGGAATTGATCAGAGCACTTCTTATAGGATCCTGAGAATGTTAAGCACGTAGAATATTTGAGTTTCACCACTTGAAGAAAAACAGATATCATTAGCAATCTCACATTGATTACCTGAAACTTGAAATGGTTAGCATGCTAGTTTTTAATCATGAATAAGTTTCTTAGTTTCCTTTCAACCAAATAGAATTGTGTGAGACATCAAACGACAAGTTATTCACCAACCACATGGATGTCATCATTCAAATTCAAATCTTTCGACAGATTTTTTTTCCCTTAACATTCGTGTTCAAATTGTGCCACCCAAAACCAGATTGCCACTAAAGATTCCTAATAAGAAATATATTATCATACAAGACAATTTTCGGTCAAACTGGCTCATATTGATCTTTGAAAAATGAATTTCCGCACTAATAACATGTTCCCTTCATAAAGAAAACCCCATATATTTTTGCCAAAATTTGTTTTGTTTTTCTTTTTTTGCCGCCTGAATACTTTAGTTTCAAAAAACCAAAGGAAGATACCAAGCAGGAAACCCAATTTCCAATCTGTTTTTGCGCAAGAATTCGATCCAATACAAACGAATCAAACCAAGACTCCGAAAAGAGTTGCTCTCATCATCCAAACGAACCAACAATAAAGATCATCTTTTCCCAAAAGAAGAAACAAAACCAAATAAACCAAACACCTATTTCTCTTTCTTTACATATCAAAAGAAAAGCCCAAAAATACAAAGAAAAGAAGAAGCATCAAGAATCGATCCGATATACCTCTCTTCTTGATGCGGGCACGACCTTGTAGCAATTGAGGGCGTTGTCCTCGAGGACGAAGTAGCGCTTCCGGGAGTACTGCAGCCCGAGTCGATTGGACCGGATGAGGTAGAGCCACCCCTCCATCCTTCGATCCCCCTCCGTGATACCCATTGGAAATCTCCCTCTCCTCTCTCACTCTCTCTCGCTGCCTCTTTCTTCTCTCTCTCTCTCCCCCCCCCCTCCCCCCCCCCCCCCCCCCCCCCCCCCCCCCCCCCCCCCCCCCCC
>JAOXJJ010000481.1:369513-425661 GCA_025769935.1 Phoenix roebelenii
CCCCTAGTGAAAATAGAAAATTTTGAGAAGCTACAACTATGAATAACTGAATCAGGGAGCTAACACTTGTTAGATATATGATTCATTATAATAAAGGTGAGATAGATGAGATGAATCAAACCTGGGAGATAGGCAAGACATCATTGGCCAATTTCTTCTTGGTCTCACGTACACAGAAGTATGAGTACAGAGCCATGCCAAAGATTGCAATAAGGATGCCTACAATGTTCCTTGCAGTGAAGGGGTCATGCAACAGAATGTAGCCAAAGGAGAGGACGAGACATGTTTTCAGGTGGCCGAGCACTTGGTATGTCACCGGGGATGTCGTCCCAATCACCAAGAACGTGCTGAAGTTTACAGACACCGCGATCAAGCAAGATAGGATGATGAACCCCTAAAGACGGTTCACCAGAAATTTCAGCTGTATAGGCTATTCAAAAATGCATACATGGTGGCATTAACATGATGATGTCACATGATTAACGATGTGCATATTAGTAATGATATTGAACTGACCTAAGCATTGGAGAGTATTATCTTAAAACCATTATACCATTACAGTAATTTACTCATCAGATGATACAGGTGATACAGTAATTCGCATAATTCCCAACACTGTACAGTTGGCACTATCCTCAAAGATGTGTAGGATTTATGATTTATCACTGCAAAATATGAACGTAATTGCCCTAGGTCGATATAGGGGGGGAAAGCAAATTTAAGCGAAACGTCCAGTATCCTATTTCACTTGCAATGCAAAGTTTCCCCCCTTATTCTGAAGACTTCATTTAACTAAATTCAATATTAGTGGAGACGCCAAAGTAAGAAGTTCTCTTGAGGAAAAGGGCCGCATAGTTACACTTCAATTAAACGAGCAGTTGTTCGCCACCATCTTGTTTAAATACTAGATGATTGTTCAAAAAAAAATATAAGCAATGCTATAAATGTTACTTATGTCTGATGTGTTCAAATATAGACTCATGAGTCGCCACGCCATGTGAATTTATAAAATATTCAGCATTTTGAAAAAGTAGGGCATATGATTAACAAATCAGCACAGAAAAATCATAACTAAATCTAATTAAGAAATGGCATGAACAAATCAATATGGAGACATGTATGCATGAGCCATTTGATTCGCATACATGAGACCTATCCGAATGTATGCATGTACATATCATCACCATCATATAAGCATTCTTATGTGCATAATGAACAAGAGGGTGCATGCACGTATTGACATGCAATGCACAAATACAAGGTTGGAGGTAATGATAACATACCAAAACCACAGGAGTGTAGCTGAAGGCAAAAACACTGCGCTCGGTTAGCAACCGGTCCACAAAAGGGCCAGTGACAAACAAGATAGCCGCCTGGTAGGGTGAGGACTGGTAAAGGAGCTGCGTGGAGGAGACCTTCAATCTCTTCTGTATTGTGTTTGTCATCTTTTGTTCAAATTAAGGGTTAAGGAAAGCATGCTAACATCATCACACGTTGTGATAATGAGATACCACACCAATTTTCCATGCAAAAGAATCAAGCACAAATTTACATGGCTAAAATGAATAAAAAAAGCTGCAACCAGCCCATTGCCAATAGGTTGAACCACAGTAACAGGGCATAAAGTGAGGTATATATCCACTAAGAATTAAGCCAACAGTAGCTCTAGTGAAAGCAAGCAGAGTAGCTATGGTTCTACCATGTGCAACTTGAGTTACTCAGCATTCTTAGGACTCGTTTGGTTCGCAGAAAAAGGAAGAGAGAAAGTGTGGTCAACGAAAAAACGAAGAAAGACCTCTTGTTTGGTTGAAGATTTCAAAGAAATAGAAAAGTAGTATTCCCATAAAAATAAGATTCTCATGTTTCATGCGAAAGAAAAAACTCATGAGAAACATAAAAAAGCTACTTTCCCACAGGTTGGAAATTGGTATTTCCCCCCCCCCCCTTTATTAGCAATATAATAGATATTTCTCACGACTTTTCCTAAAAAGTAGATGCTTAACCAAGCATAAGCCACTCTGGAATGTACCACTTCTCCATGGTTAACCAAATATGCCAAAACTATTTTTTTAGGCATCATATTTTGAAGAATTAGCTTCCCAAAAAAAATATTCCAGTGAGAAAAAAAAAATTCGTGAACCAAACGAGTCCTTAGTTACTAGCACCCAAACAGGAACTCAATGCAGGATACAATTTGACCAACACATGTAGTAGCAATGGCGAGAAGGGAAAGAACGGAGCCAAGAAGATTGAGCTTGAGATCGGTGATAGATGCAATGGCAACTCCAATGAGCAAGACCAGAAGTGAGAGTTTGATACTCTGGCTGCAAGAGAGAGCAATTCATGATGAACTTTGAATTAATTGCCTTATTTGCAAGGAGTTTTGCTCTACCGGATACACTTCAGGGATGAAAAAGAAATCAAAAAGACAAGATGAGAAGTGGAGTAATATCCACCGGTGGTTTGTACGACCTGAATTTTTTCTTTAGGAAAACAGTCTCCAGCAGCACTGTGAAGGGTATGATGGCGAGTTTAGTCATCTGCATACATATCAACACATAATATTGATTATATTAATATTGCATAGATTTTTAGAAAAAAATATATATAGAAAAAAATTGAAATATTTAGAATTAAGCAACTATTATCATTTGACTAGATTTATAAGATGATGATGGTTATGGGATGTGAAGATGAGGTAGTAGCAGCAGCACTAGCCTGGTAGAATCCGATGGAGTTGAAGCCAAGGCTAAGGTTGAGGAAGCCAATGGAGGTGCCATTAAGCAAGCCAAAGAGAACCACCGTCCTTCCATCAATGTACTTAGGCTCAAAGAACTGTAGGCGCTGTGCAACATGGAGCGTGCAGAAGGTAACCATCAAATGCCAGCTTGTCAAGGTCGTCGCTGCCCAGATTCAAATCCACACCGAAATTAGAGCAGTGAAACTAGTCTCCAGTTATTACGCCATGGCAAACTAGTCTCCAGGTGCAAATTTGATTCAAAGATTTATGACCCTTGACTTGGTGGCAACGTTAGGTCTCCTTTTAGCTTAATCTAAGGACTCGTTTGGTTCATGGGAAGAGGAGAAAGAAAGTGTGGTCAACAAAAAAATCAAGAAAGACTTCATATTTAGTTGGAGTTTTCAAAAACGAGAGATAGAAAAGTAGCTTCCCTATGAGAATAATAATAATAAAAAAAACCTATATGGGATATGAAAGAGTATAATTTCCATGCAAAAACTACTTTTTCATGCATCATATACCCATGCATCAACTTCTCAGAAAAAACATTCCATTCCAGTAAGAGAAAAATTTTCGTGCGAACCAAGTGGGTCCCAAGTTTTTAAGAGAGTTTTTGTTTATTTTGGATCATATTCAGTCGGACTAGTTCAAATTTACAAGATTCAAGTCAAATCTGTTGGGAGTCGAGTCTTGATCCGAGACCCTATCTTGGCCTGACAGACCTGCCTTGACTTCAAGGATGGACCGGGCCTAAGTTTGGTTGCTTACTTGGGTTTTGCTTGTTTGGGACCACCAGCCCACTTGCACACAAGAGGCTAGCTGTTATTTCCATTACGAACGCTAACTCAGTTTTGGATGGGAAATCATCGCCTTACCGAAACCTTAGATCAAAGTCATTCACGTAACAAGTATCACCCTGACCAGTCCTAATTCATGTCAGATTAAGGCCAAGTTTCAGACTCGACATTATGAACTCCACAATAATCCAGTCTACTCGAGTTCGGCTATTCTTCATCCGGACTTTGTTTATATAAAAGAAAAAAGAAAAAATTACAATTTGTACATGGCCCGGGTAGCTCTATTATTCGCAAACATATAGAATTGGAAAATGACAGCAACAGAGAGAGAGAGAGAGAGAGAGAGAGAGAGAGAGAGGCGAACCAAAAGGGAAGCCGAGGGAGCTAATGAGAGCCTTGTTGCAGATGACAATGGCAACCGAGGATGCAACTGAGAGAGCAAGCGACCCAATCACACCCAGCTGAAAGCTTGACCGCTCCGACATCTCCTCCGGTGTACGCTAATCCGAATGGCTGCAAGCGAACAACACGGTCGTCATCCATCCATAAAAATTAAACAAAAACTCTTATTTAACCAAATAAAAATTACCCTAATATTGCGAGATCCTCTTCCTCTCTCCCGTCCGGCGTTCTAAAGCTCGAGCAGCCTCCGGTGAGATGGACGGACGATATCGCCTGCGATCAGGAGGGATTGGGAAGGGAGGGTGGAAGGGAGAGAGAAGGGCAGGGCGGCTCAGCTCTGCTCTCTAATATAATGGAGGAGCGAATGCGCCCTTTTTATTTTCGATCTCCGGAGGCTTGACGCCGTTACGAATTTCCGCCCCGGGGTTGGTGGGGGGAAGGGAGAACGCAGACGGCGACGGCAAGCAAACAACGCGGTCGTCATCCTTTCAATTCCAAGGTACAATTTTACCCCTTCTGAATTAAGTGCGCCCGGGGGAGAATGTACCGCCAAAAACTTAAGAGGACGGTTAACCGGGGGGCGGTTTTGGGCCGTCCGTTTATGCGAGCGATCGATGATAGTTTTGGTGGACCTGATGTGGCCCGCTGCGCAGCGCGGGTAAATTGTTGCGGACGATTGGGAAAGTCTCTGACCGTCCATCTACTTGATCCTGATGTTGGTCCCACCAAATATGCAAGTGTAGCCGCTCAAATTGCAAGCTGAAGATGTGGACTCGAAAGTTCTCCATATAATTTGGCAAGATCACAAGAGTATGTGGGACCCACTTGGAACACATACTTGAATATTAATCAATCTTGGTAAATACACAAAAAAATAATCACATTTTGCTTTTGTTTTGAATGTTAATTGTATCTTTTTTTTCTTTCTTTTAAAAAACCAATTTTAATATTTTTTGAACACTTTTGTCCTTGCACTTATAGATATATTCTAATTTACGAGCGAACAAATATATTTGTTGAACTTTCAGGCTAAGTATATATTTAAAAAGGCTAACGACGCTCTGGACTAACTGGCCTCTTATGGCTAGGCACTCCGAAAGTACTCTATGGACCGAAAAAGAAAAGCTGCTTAAAGCGTTCTAAAATTTATTGTTGTATCCGTACTCGAAGTACCCGTTTTAGTGTGTGTGTATATATATATTGAATATTAATAGTATGTGTATTTAATTCATCATAAATATAGGTTGGAGTATAGTAGCAAAAGCATCCAAAGAATTTAAAACGGAACAATTACCACAAAACCCTATATATATATATATATATTGAATATTAATAGTATGTATATTTAATTCATCATAAATATAGGTTGGAGTATATTAGTTGGTAATAGAAACACGAGCATCCAAAAAATTTAAAACGGAGCCATTAAAAATTTAAAATGGAGCTATTACCACAAAACCCTAAATATATATATATATATATATTGAATATTAATAGTATGTGTATTTAATTCATCATAAATATAGGTCGGAGTATATTAGTTGGTAATAGAAACAAAAGCATCCAAAGAATTTAAAACGGAGCCATTGCCACAAAACCCTAAAAATGGGTTTTGGAATTGTTTTATAGCTTTCTATCATGCGATTTTGGAGCAAATGCCCCTTGGAATACTCCATGGTAAATGCAGAAAGGCATCATGTCTCAGACGTAACTCTCAAAACCTATAATTAGCTCACGAAAGTGGACATAAAGTTTTCTTCTCCACGGTGAATTTAGCCCTCGACGAACTTTTGACTGTGATTCTCTACCCATTTTAAATTATTTAATCCTATAGATTTAGAGTATTGGGTTGATTTGATCAACTGGGTTAGGTAATCTTGACAAGTTGATGGATAATTTTGTTCTTTTATATAAAAAAACCAATTGAAAGAACCTTCACATCGTCAGATGGATTTTTCATGCAAGCTTTTACCAGAAAGGTAAAAGAAATAGAGAGGCATAGAGAAGGGCAATTAGTTCCGAAGGACTGTGAGGGTGGTGATTTGACTTTAAAAAGTGTAAGAGGTTTAAGAAATATGTTCCTTTCCATGCAAGCTTAGAAGGTGGACTGGTCGATGTAGCTTGAACTTTCTGTGAACGCAAGCAAAGGCAATGGGCCAACAGCCAGGCAAAATTATGTGGGCGTTTGGTGAAGCTTAGAACTCACTCTGAAAGGAGCTCTCCTACCAAAACTGCCTTTTTCCATCTCAGTATTCCTTAGAAATCAATTGAGTTTCCCTGCGTATACCTGGAAAAGGAAGAAATTTGGAGAGAAGAAAACAAATTCCTGTGCTTTATTTATTCTTTTGATTTTGCAGATAAAAAACTCTCTTCTGGTTTATTTTTTAAACAAATTGATTGGACATCAATTTTTCTTCTCCTTTTTGGATTTCTTCTTTTTTTCTTCTGGTTTTTGGGGGTGGGGGGAGGGGTTGGAAGGGATTGTTGTATGTCCATATTCCTGGAGAAATTCTCTTTCACAGAGTAGGCCTGGTCTTCGACGACTGCGGCTTCTGAACAGGGCTGAACCACCCTGCTGCAGGCAGCTACATAGAGTTTTAACTACTGAACTTTGAGGAATCGCCAAGAAAAGTCGCTTTGCTTAATTTAATGGCAGACTTGACGATGCCAATTAAAAGGGCCGAGTGATCTTTTGAGCGGCCTATCACTTTCAATTCTTAGAGTCAGTGGAGCGTCAATATCTGGGCCAGTATATGAACCGGTAACGTATCTACTATGGGTCATCGGTTTTGTACATTTTAGTGAGAAATTGATGCATTGGATGCCAAAGTTATCAGCCATCTATCGGAATACAAGGGACTGAAAATTTCCCTGTTAGCATTCGGATTTGTTTTTTTTTTTTTGGTACAACGGTGGCTTACGCACGACGGATGTGAATGTAATAAATAAAATCAGAAAAGAGAAGATAATATAAAAAATAAAACACCGACACATAGTCTATTCACGTGAAGCCTCCGGGATGGTGAGCCACGAAAAAGGCTATCCAATTAGCAACGTTATTCACCTTTCAGTAGATATGGGTAACCCGAGAGAGACCATACTCATCTAAGCGTCTGCGGATGTAATGGAATAGCGTTTTAGAACTTTATTCAGAGTCGTTGTAATCCTGTAATTTAGTGGTGTTAATCCGCAAGAGGACTGCTACCGATCACTGCTTAGTTCACAGGGCTAATGTGTTAGTCTGGGTTCGTGGGGTGCCATCGAAGTAATCAGCGAATTCCACATCATCCAGTGATCGAACTGAGCAGTGATATGGCTTGCGACTTCAAGCATTTTCCTAAATTATAGCAGCGAGGCCAGCACTTCGGCATTTCAAATTTGATGGGCCGGCTAGTGTTGGGCTTTGAGGGGTTCTTTTAGTCCAACATGCTGTAAGGTTGATTCTGCTTGGAGTGGGCCTTGATAATTGGGCTGGCTCAGCAACGTGGGTGGCTGGCCTTGCCGCCATTGTGCTGAAAGCCTGAAAGAAGCATTCGAGGGGTCGCACGGAATATGAAACACGTTTTAATTCGTCGATTGAGGGAATCTGCTGACAGGATCATGAATGGAATCATCATGGAAAGTGGCATGAAACTAAATTGCTGACAAGCGAAAAGCAGCGAAAAAAGAATAGAATAAAAAAATCATAATTGCAACCATTTTGACATTTCCAAAGATGTCTGCTACTCCACGACATTCGCAAAGCACCGAAAAAGTTTAACTTCTGTCAATAGCGCTGTAAACTGAATTGCTTTCTTTGCGACTTATCACTCTACAAGTTTCTTCTTCGAAATAGACCACAAAACTATGCCAATACCTTTGTGTAGTATTTTGTTTTCTGATTTTGTTGGCCATATTCATTTTCATCGAAACCACCGATGTACTAAAAAAATAAAAAAATGTCTAATTGAGAAAAAAACTAGCCTAATTCGAAATTGTTAATGTTTATACTGATAGCTTATAGAATAGGAATTTTCTTTCTTCTTTTTTATTAATCTAAGAGTTGTTTTCAGAGATACAAAGAAATAAACCAGTCCTAGAGCCAAATATGGATACATCCCCAACATAAGACCCCACCACAACCGTATCTCAAAATAAAATCAAACAACAATCGGCTGCATGGTCTTTATTTTTCCAAAACTAAGAGATTCTAAAATCATTTTTCTTTAAGAATACTCCTTCAAGGGCGTTCACAATCATCACATCATGCAAAATCAGCGCTATTATATATATATGTAGGAAAAGATCATATTTTGTTTTTGCTGCTTTTCCGACAAATCAAAAAAAAAAAAAAAACTCTCAACTGTAACTTCAATTTTTCCTTGCCAAAACCTTGTCCCCCTTTGCATGGATTCCTGCGAGCCAATGAAGATAACATGCTGCAAACAGAGAAAGACACCGCCTTTACATACAAAAAAAAGTGACAGCATTTATTTCTTGTTCTTTCCCATTGTGGAAAATACAATCAAATAATTCCAAAACTACAAGATTCAAGAGATGGGCAAACTGCTCTTACACGGACAACGATCAAACAACACACTGAATATACAATAAAGCCACGAGATCATGCAGAGTGCCTTTGGTAGATGTATTTCGTTCTTGGATCAACAATTACACCCTTCCCTCCATTCACCTCAAGATCATGTCTGGAAAAGAAAAGGAAAAAAAAACTATTCAATAACCAAATTCTCCATGCATTATGCATCAATTTATTTAAAGTAACATAAGGGTTATGGTACACTCACTGGAACACAAAGTCGGGAATAGTCAACTGCTCTCGAGGCACATATCTGAACAGCTGCAAAAGTCGATCAACATATACTACTTTTTTCCACACCTACATATAATGATTAAAAAAGTCACTTATAATGAGAACAATATAAGCTTTATTGGTTAATCTAAGCCACCAATAGAAGGCGCATGCGTGTGCGCACGAGAGAGAGAGAGAGAGAGAGAGAGAGAGAGAGAGAGAGAGAGCTTCTCCATCAACAAATAGCTGCAATGCGAAGATTGCAGCCCTCAGACCCAGGGTTGGATGGAGAACATAAATTGCCTGCAAATGTCAAGGGAATGATCACTTTAAACATGGCAATGGATCTTGCATGGGCCCAAATAAATATACCAAGTTGAAATTAGGTACAAACATGTAGATTACGCTTGTGTTTTCGACCAAGTATCTGCTGTAAACGCTTCATCCATCCCAGATCTGGTTGCCTGTTATTTTACATAATTAGCATAAAAGAGACTAAATTAAGAAAAGAAGCAAATAATAATCCCACCAAATGGAGGTTTACAGGCAATAGAAATCCAAAGCTATAATGTGAGAGGCAAAACTCTGCATCAAATGGCAGGCATCAGAAAACCAGTTAAATCCACTCTTTGTGACCACAATTGGTAGATATAATCCAAGATGTCCAGTCTCGGGGAGACTGAGCTATGTATATCTCCAAAAAGGAGCCAGAGCACTGAGCTATGTATATCTCCAAGTGTAAAAGACATTTTTAAGTTTGCTACTTTCAGGATTCCAATTAATCCATAGCATACTTACAACTGTAAATTTGCTGCAGAATGAAAATAGACAATTGTGTAAGGCTTCTGAAGCAGGGGTTCAAACTCCTGTAGATTGAATATAGTATTAGTCTCGAACCAAAACGGATATTACCATGGAGAGTGAAAACATAGATGAAGAGTGTCATAAGATGCAAACTAAGCAAAGTAACTCCAGCATAATCTTAACAGCAACATAAGATGAAGAGTGAAACAAATGCTACATTCCTCTTGCAATGACAATATCCACCAGACTACAAACAATGGAACAATATTCCATTTGCTATTGTTATTGACCAAGTTATCGTTAAAAAACTTCCGCTCTAATTAGCCAGAACTCCCTGAAAAAGGTATACATGCTAATGAACTATAACCATACCATCAAGACTTGGCGGTTGAGAACTATTTTTAACATCAGTACATGATAAAATAGTGGCAACGGAAACTAATAGCAATGCTGATAAGATTATTTGCAACTTTGAGATTAATGGTTCAAGTGATCTATCATTGTTTTGTGCAAATGTATGGAGATGATCACTTGCTTGGGCGTGAATGGAAATATACACAAACACATACTCTACAACTAACCTGGATTTAAAAGTTTTGATGTTGTGAGAAAGAATGCCAAAGATCCGTTTAGATTAGAATATTGTAAAGATCTTTGAAATAGAATTTCTGATACCAACTCCATGAACAATGTATACAGAGATAATTTATGCAATTTCTACTAATTGTTCTAAAACTTATTTCCAATATCAAATTAAGGTGAATCATCCATCATGACCTAAAAAATTGTGAGGATAAATGTGCTGTTTTTGTTAGTTCCAGAATTAGAATTTCAGAAATGTGTTCATTTTTTGACCTACACAAACCTCAAGCTATAATTAGGTTTCACAAAGCCAAACAATCAATCTGACATGGGTCATGCATTTTTTATTTTGTGCTGGTTTCAGGCCAAGCAACTTGATGCAGAATTATAAAAGGTCAAGTTCTTGCAATGACAAGAACATTTAGATAAAGCTGGCCTGCTTACCTATAGCCCATGCACAATCTACAGCCACTGCAGGCATCATTCCCTCTTTTGATTAAAAATCACCACAATGGTATGTCAACAATGACTTACAGTGAGATAATCCACAATACCTCAAGAATGACAAACCAACTGTGATTTTGCCCTCCTTGCCTCTCTCCCTTTTGGTGAAGTGGTGAAATTGGGTTCTACTCATTGAAACAAGAAATAAGTAGAAGATTTAAGAAAGAAAAGGTTTGTTGAACTGTTGTCATCTGGGAAAATCTTGATTCTTTATTTACCAAACAGTTTAGCAATTTAATATGAGAAGCTATGGGTTCAATAGACAGAGAAACACGGTCAGCTTTGTTTTTTTTTATGTATTTTATGATTTAAAACTTGATTTTCTACTATTTTTTCTAACATGTCAATTTAGGCCAATGCGGAGACCGCTTTTTTGTGGGGAAAATGGGCTGGGTCCAGTTAAGCCTATGCAGATGGTTACATGTCAAGGAATAATGAAATGTGCGAGTCACTCTAGCATTACTTAAGCCTTTTGCTGCACTGAAATTTTGTGATTTACATGGTACTGGAATCAATAGGTAATTCAAGCGGCATTTATCAAGGCCCACTGAATTTCAACTGAAAAAGAAATGATTTTCAAGGCCATTTTATTGAGGTAGATGAAAGGACCAACTTGTCGCAAAAGACACTGATTAAATTATTAAAACTTAAAGCATGAAATTTATCCATTATTAGCAATTAGAGAAAGTTCACAATTATGTTGCTGAGCATTTTGTGGAAATTTATTGCAAATTAACAATCTAAAGAGCAAAATATAAGCAAAAACAGATCTAGAAGAGCAAATAATGTGATTCAGCATATGACTTGTTACCTTCACTACATAGAGAACAAAACGTTCCAAATCAAGACACCGTAAAAGAAAGTGAGCTCCTACAACAACCATTACAGGACGTCCCTCACTGTCTACTCCACCACGATAACTGAAATTAATAAGCAAAATATATTAAAGATATGATAATGACCAAAATCAACTTCATTAGAATACAAGAGATTTTAGCACATGCATTTACAGCCAAAATAGAAAGGAGGAACTTACACAATTTTCATTTCAGCAATCTCTGAAAGGTTAAGAGAATTTGCTTTAGCAAGATATCTAGAATGAAGTGAGTACTCCTCAGCTGCAGATAATGGAGGGCCACCTAGATCACCAAATCCAAGCAGCTTAGCACAATTAAATCCACTTTGTGCTTGGGCCTTCTTTTCCCATTGCTCTTTCCGTCGCTGATCAGGGTCCTTACTCAATGACATAAACCCAGGATCCAAATATGAATCCAACTTGACAGACTTCCTGGTGGCATAGATAAATTAATGTTATTTTGAGCAATGTTTTTCTATATAGTAAGGAATTCAAATATAGTAAGCCCCAGCTCCCCAACTGCACCCCCCAACACCCAAAAAAAGAAAAGAAAAGAAAAAGAATTCAGTATTTTCCCTTTTCAATTGCAGGAAAAGCAAACTTCACATAAAAGAGAATTATCTCAAAACTACAATCCCTGCTTCTCCAACCAATTATAAGAAAAGGAAAATAAGCCAAAGAGTGCTGAAGCAGACACTAACCAACCTCACCGGCACACGTACAAGAGCAAAAAGCAGATAAAAAACTAGAAAGTAACTCACTCCTAGCTTAAGTCCAGTTATGCTATAATCTACAGCAAGTGGGTCAAGCCATCTATATCTATCTTCCAGAGACAGATATAGACTCCCATCACTTCCTCAAGGTCATTAGTCTACAGAAACAAAAAATTAGTTGGGGTCTAACCTCCTAGCCAATCATCCAATGAACCAACCCCAACAAAAGATAAGAGTTTGATCCACCGGAATTTACCTACCATGCTGCACTAAACAGACACTAACATAACAATGAAACCATCTTCATGATCTCTATAAACATATCATCTAGAGTTCCTGCCAAAGCAGTGATCTCTCCCATCCCCACCGAGTGACTTCTTGTTCTTCCATTGAGTATCCTCTATAGAATAAATTACAGAAAATTTGAATCATTGCAAATAATGTACCATGGGGACAGCCTCCGACTAGCAAGATGACAAATGTCATTCGGACCCTCCTTACTGGCTCCAGCATTAATAGAATATCATTCAACATATTAGCTTTCTTGTTTTCAGTTTTTTCTTAAACACTAGTAACATTTGTATAACAATGAAAAATGATACATACACTTCAAGCCATCACTAGTCATTTCACTATTAAGGTCCTTGTTATATATATAAAGACCAGGACACTTGAGGAATTATCACGAGACTCTTCAAAGACAAAAGGATTGGACATATATTGCTGACCAACTAACAGGCTGGATAGTGTGTATAAGAATAAAAGCTCTCCATATCATGCAACTCAAACTTGAAACATCAGATCACAGTTGTAAGAGTTTCAAATTAGCTCCCATGTGTGCACATCAATTTGCATATAATGAACAAGACCTTGATAATATATTAAATTATCATAATTTAAAGCTTCATTTGATTTCCAGCATTCAATTATATAATGATATTATATATGTATGATATGTATGTATAATAATGTTTTTGTTAGAGGTTTAGGAGTCTGCTTTTATCAAAAATAGAATATATTTTTCCATATTTCATCAGAGCATTTAAGTATTGTACTCTTTTAACCTGTGAACTTTCAAGCTATGATCACATTACATTTTGATAAATTGAATATAATGTTTAAAATTCCATAATATATTGAGTCAAGTCAGCACAATCACATGGTGACTTTGTATGGTATATTTTTAGCATGAACAATCTGCTTAAATGATCTGGCTTGGAACATCATAACTTAACCATAAATATATGTAAGATTTTTTAATGCACCCTTAGAAACTAGCATCTGACAGATAAACACTTGTAAAACCAATATAGGTGCATAAATCCTTGAAAAGAAATTAAATTGTGCATATCCAGCCCTTACATAGGTCTCCATTAGCTAAACCTACTTTAAGTTTGGGGTTAAACAGATGAAGAAATCAAAACCGAGCATGAGCCCTAGTAAATCAAGTGTTATTATGAGTTCTGACTCCATAACTTTAGATTTCTGAGCTATGAAATAAAAAAATCAAAATACATAAGATGAAAACTCAAATTACATTCCTGGTTGATATGGTCAAGTTATTATGATAACGGCAAGCGATGCATTACTATATTATGTAACATGATTATCCTAGAAAGTTCTGCCGTCTTGGATTAGATATGACAACGAACTCCTTTCTATTGTCAAATAATTCTACTATCACTTATTACTAAAGGAAAAGAACTTCAGGAATGGCCTCCTTATTCCTGATTTTGGAGAGACAAATTTACAAGATCCAAGTATCCATCTGTACAAAAAAAGTTTTCCATTCAAGGCGATGATTGTCATCTTTATATCCTATAATTCTCATCTTTTACACAATTCTACAAGCATTTATCTTGAATAGAATAATTTTTTAACCATGTATTTCATTCAATCCACTATTTATTCATGATTATCAAAAGTCTCCTCACAATATAACCTTTCGGGTACCCAAAATCTATTTATAGCTCAGCAAAACCATCAACCAATAATCTTTCCTAGTTCCTTCAATTCTCCTGTTGCTTCCCTGATAATAATCCACTTTCAAGCTATCAATCTCCTCATCAAGGTGAAAATCAAAATTTTAAGTTGCATCTCTATCACCTTTAGCCAAACTAAACCCTTTCCCCCTTGCTCTCACACAACCTCACGACCTAACAAGTCATTTTCTTAAGACCCTATTTTCATTCAGTGTATGTTCCAAGATCTGTTATCAATCTCTTGCCCTTTAATACCTTCCTTTTATTCTCCTCTTGCCCTCCCTAATAATAATCAGCTTTTAAGTAATCAATCTCCTCATCAAGGTGAAAACAAGCAAATAATTAAGATGCAGCTCTATCGCCTTTAGCCAAACGAAACCCTTCCCCCTTGTTCTCACACAATCTCAAAACCCGACAAGTCATTTTTTTAACACCTTCCCACTTTCCATTTAGCATATGTGCCAAGGTCTCTAATTCCTCAATCCTACAAGTAGGTAAGCAACAGGCTAGGCTGATACTTATTTGTAGTCCGATTGAAGCATAGAAGATATTTTTTATGCCCATGAGTTGTTTGAGCAATAGTATTATACTTCGCAAACTCTTTATCACTTTCTGAAGCTCACTATGTATAAACAATGGAATGGGTGGTTTAAATTTGATTTTCGGACATAATGAGAAGGGAAAACTATTGCAAAAAGATTATTTGTCTCAATAGTGAGTCAGTGCCCAAATAATCGGTACTTTATTTTCCATATTTTGTTATTTTGATGGGTGCCTAATAAGCAAAGCTCCTTGGGGATCCTTCTGCACTTTCACATGATACTCATTAGTTTTCTATTAGTTTCTGTTCACATACTAAATCAAAATTATGCTTTATAATAAGAACAACATAGTATCCATGCAGAGCGAACTTGAGCATGGGAATACGGTTCACTAAGATAACGTCATAAAATAGGAAGTTACTGGAATACATCTCCTAGGTTTTTGAATTGAAAAAGAGTAAGAACTGGTGGTCCATACATGGACATTAAGAATGTGGGGATCATGCCAAGGCCTGGCTTTCAGATCAAAGAATTGGAAACTAGCTTAAGGCTAGCACAAGAGAATAACCAAAAAACAGAAAAAAAACTTTGGAACTGTCTTACAGGCTACTGAAAACTAATTAAACCAAAGATTTTGGTACTGACTGTTTCATTGTCAATCCAACATCAGCAACAGGAGAATCAGCCAGGGATGCTGAAGGTTTTGGAATAGATGCTGACACTGCAGGCAATGGTTTTATTCTAATCTTTCGTTCATCTATTACTGTCTCACCATTCTCGTCTCCTACATCTGATGGAAGCTTGGACATTGCAATCTCTTCTTCATGCCTATCCCTAGGGAAATAAAGTGGAAGCAATCTGCATAATGAACTGGTGTCAGAATAGAAACCAATGAAGCAAAAGAAGAATATTGTCAAATGATATTAGAGACTTTCAAAGCAAGAGACTAGTTATGGCATAAAAGACAGATCACAGTATATAAATTTAAATTGAAACCTAAATGTCTTGAACTGGATGCCACATTTCCTTTTCATATATGAGACATGTAGAAGCAGGTACCTTTTATATATTTCTGTATCAGATGATGTGGTAGTGCAAAAAACAACTGCAGTTATTTTGTCTTTCTGCTTCTCCAGAAAACGACGGACAGTCCCTAGCCCATTCTCAAAACAAAACTAACATCAGTGAAACAAAATAACAAGAAAGAAATTGCATACAAGCAAATGCAAAAATATTGCGCATATTATATGCGAGCACGTCTGTGCATATATAAGAATAGGAAGTAGGTAAAATGAGAACAAAAAGGCACCATGTTCATGATAAACAACTGAACACACAATGTTAAAGCATTTTGCACCACTCACTTATTGCAACATGTGCAGCTGGCTCACGAGGGTAGTTTTTCGCCTCTGTATATATACAGCCTGTGGCAATGCTGCATAAGGGTGTCAAACCTATAGTTAGTTTCATCTATTAGATCAAGACAGAAGCTAAGCCTAAAAAATATCCAGAGTTTAAAGCATTTAAACATTTGCAGCATTCACCACACCCAACCTCTGAAGTCCATTCTCAATCAGAAGCTCCAAGCAAGAACGATAGCAGTGACTAAGTGCATTCTCAGCAGCAGTGTGGTACTTGACAGCATACTTAGGACCAACAGTATGTATAACCTTTCTGCAAGATCAAATTGAACAAATGCTAACCTAGTCAGTGACAGTATGCACCCACAAAGCAAGCTTATATGTGGATAATAGCCAAAGTCAAAATACACACAGGACCAACACCCCAAAATATGCAGGACCAACAGCACTAAGTGTTCAATAATAAATCAATAAAAACAAGCTGGAGAAGTCACAAAAATAGAGAAGCATGTGTTCTGTAAGATATTTTAGAGGCATTATTGTTACTAAAATTGGCCACATAAGATGCAAGTGAGATTCTTTTCACACTGTTCCATGCAGTGCCTTGTTGGCAAGAGAAAGGAACAAAATGGAAAGGGACAATTTGGAATTAAAACTTAAAACAGGTTCAAGTCAGGGCAGAGTTAAGCTAGAACTAGCAGACTTAACCCACCTATGGTGTAAGGTTGGTCCTATATCTCACTTGTCTTCCGAAGATCTTGATGTAGAGAAAAAGTTTTAGCTTTATTTTTCTTTTGTAGTGTTGTAGGAATTATTTTTAAGGTAAACCTTTGAGTGTCTTTAAAGTCCTCAAATTGGTTGGTTAAGATCCAAGATGGTTTAGGCTATATCCATTTCAGAAAATTCATAATGTTGAATCAAATACAACCTTAGATTGATTTAAAAAATCATTTGTTGAACCAAAGTACGCTCAAAAAAATAATGCAGGGAAACTACTAGTAAGATGAGAGCCCTGATGAGGCTAGAAAGCATCCGTTTTTCGAGCAAGAAAATATTGTTTCCTAGCCCATTCTTGGGTCTTTTAATAAGAAACCATGTTATGACATTTTTTTCAAGATAAACCATTTTTTTTTCAACAACTTGTGTCAAACCATTGAACGAAGAATTCTGGGACACGTAAACCTATCATTTTTAGAAAGGCTGAGGGAAGTAACCAGGCTTAGAATGCAGGGGAGGTAGAGTTGTGGTTAGTTGCAGAGAGGCAAACAAGGTGAAACATGCTTATTAAATAGGATTTGTAGGTCAACCTAGTCCTAGCTTATGATTTTTAGCATTTAAGCTTCAGAACGATGTGTCATAATGAGCATCTTTGTAGAGAGAGAGACCATTACAATTTACCATGTTAACTGGATAACAGGGATGATTATTTTGATGGAAGCACATTAATATGTAAACAAACACAGCTGAATGCAGAAAATCATGCCAACCACCATATCTGACTGGACTTGTCAAGAAATTTTAACACAGAAAAAGTTGTGGCTTGACTTTTTATAGTGTTTTAGGATTTATTTTTACTTGTAAACCTTTTGAGTGTCTTTAAAATTCTCGAATTGCTTGTTTGTGATCCAAGATGCATCCATTTCAGAAAATTCACAGTGTCGAATCAATTGTAGCCTTAGATTGATTAAAAAGTCATTTGTTGAACCAAAATATGCTAAAAAATAGTCCTAGGGAAAGCACTAGTACTAAAAAGAGTTCCTCCTTTCGGGCATGAAAACATTGTTTCCTAGCCCATTTGGCATCTTTTAGTAGGCATCCACGTCGAGTGACATTTTTTTTAAGAAAGACAATTATTAATACAATAGTTTCTGGGTGGCCCATGAAACACTACACGCAATATTTCTCAACAGCTTGTCTAAACTATTCAAAGAAGGATTCATGGGACACATAAACCTATCATATTTAATTACAAGGCTGGGGAGATGACCAGACATAGAATGGAGGGAAGGTAGAGTTGTGGTTAGTTGCAGAGAGGCAATCAAGGCAAAACATATCTGTTGAATAGGACTTTTAGGACAACCTAGTTGTAGGTTAAATTATGACAAGTTTGCGGATCAAACTTACTACAGGAAAAAACATAAGTAGAAGATATTGAGATTAAGCAATATCAAAGGCTTGATAACTTAGCAGATGGAAATTTCTATCTAGGATATCTTACTTCACAGTCTCTCCAGAAATCCCCTCTGACTGCTACATCCTAAGCAGTTCCTTACTCTATTTTTCTTCCAACCTATGCTTGCGCTCGCCCAAACCTGCACCTGGTCCTGCTCTAGTTTCTGATTTTTAGCATTTAAGCTTGAGAATGATGCTATATGAGCACCTGATCCCTGTTAAGTGGATAACACGGATTATTATATTGATGGAAGTGCATTAATACTTAAATAAACACAGCTGAATTCAGCAAATCATGCTGACCAATGCAATAGATGATTTTATCCTAACTATCGACTTAGTTATCATAATGACTTGACAACTTCTGCATCATGAGTACTCCTGTTTGAGGGCTTGCAGACAACTACCTAGCAGGGAGATCATATGCGTTGGTCATTTTTGCCATTCCAGTTCGGCATCCGCCCTGCAGAGGAGACAAAAGTCTGATTGCTGTCAATGCTTCGACAAAACGAAGCCCAGATTAGTTGAGCTGATTAAAATTTTACCTACAGTATTCCAAACTTACCAATGTAGCACATTCTTCTGCAAGACCAGGTCCAGCAGCGGCATGCAAACCAGGGCAGCTATGTGCTTCATCCAGGCTCTACCAAGCAATTCGAATAAGAAATTAGTCTTGGATCCAACTAAAAGCATCATACGCTCCATATTTTGCAAGTTTGATAAGCCTTCTTTGGTAAATTATGTAGAATTTAAAACTAGTTTTACTTACAAGCAACCCTAAATGAACTCAAAAGTACCTAGGAATGTGCCAATTTTTTTCAATCCCTAAACAGACTGCATATCAAATGCTCACCTCATTGGTGGAATTCACAACAGCATCAACCTCAAGATTCCACGGGTTGCCACGCCACAGATATATCTTCGAATTGATTCCATGATCCACGGGAAAGATCGAAACCACCCCATCACCCCCGGTCTCAGCTCCCGAAGACGACGTGAGAGGATCAGAGAAGTGGAAGAAGGGCGATGAAGTATCCCCAGCGCCGAAGGCTCGCTGGTCCGCATCGCTCCACCTCGGCACTTGATCGAGGGTCACCACCACATCTCCGCTGTCCGTCGCCATCCCGCCCCGCGTGGCACCTGTGGCCACGCGCTGGTACATCTCTCGCCCCCAAAGATCAAATCTTTATGCCTTGGCCCGCAAATTCCCCGCAACCAAGCACCAAGAACCCCACAAGATTCAATCTATTCTAGGGAATCTCGTGCTTGAATGCGCGAATCTAAAAACCCCAGTCCTGAATTCCTCCTAGAATACAAAAAAACGCATCAACGTCCACACAGAGAGCACCTCGCCTCCAAACCCTAACAACAACGCTCGGTGAGATGAATCAAGAAGAAACCTATTGAACTCCGAATTGAGAGAACCGAATGAAATTTTTCATCAAAAGGCAGGACCTTACTCCTCGGAAACGCGTCGCTGCTCGAAGCTCTCCGAAGATCCGGAAGCTTCGGGTGATTGGACCCCAACCGAGCGAGATTTGTGCGAGAGGTGTCCACGTACTCACCGTTTCCGATCGGGGCCGGAACCCTAGGATTGGGCTCCCGCCGAAGGAATAAAGTATAACGAGACGAAATTAGACAACGAGAATTTTGGACATGATTTGTTCCGAAAATATAAACAGGAACAGTCTGGGTAAATAGTATGTGGGGTATTTGTTACCAAAAAAAAAATCTTTATCTAGGTATTTTATATAATAGAAAATTTTGCACAGTGAATTTTGTCCGATTAAGATGATGATTGTGTTAGTATTTCCTGATTAAAATTTCCTGACCTTCCTTGAATATAATAAATTAACTACACAGGATCTAAACTGACCGTCTTAAATACTTAATAATCTTATATTTGTTGTATCAGCCAAGATTTTGTTGGGACCTCCAAAATTTAAGAAATATTTTCAATTTTTTCTGATCTTCCATGTCAAAGAATTTTGGGTTTATAGCTCGTGCCATTGAGTTTAGTCTCATTGGTGTATGGCTCGTGCCAAACCCGAATAATTGCTTATTTTAGATGAAATATATTGGATCAGCTTAGATTTAAATAGGATTGGAATGGGATTGGATCGAACTAGGTATAGATTAAGAGTAGAACTAAATCTCAAATAGATATTATTATTTGAAAAGCTTAGTTCCTTCATGCTAATTAAAATTGTTCGGCAACATTATAAACTCAAATTATAATTAACAATTTTACAAGAAACTATATAATAGATATAAATATAAAACATTTGATAAAATATCGAATATGAATTGGATTCCAATTAAAGTTATTAGATAGGGCTAATGAAAATCACATCCAACCGACATAACTTCAAGTTAGATAAGTTTTTAGCAAGAACCACCACGCGCTCTTTAATATTTTGATTCACATTAATCCCAAGCATTATACTTATCACTTAGTTGTGACTTTTTCATAATATTTCAAGTAATAAAATTGTTTTTCCAATTTCTTTCCAAGTCAAATATGTTCAATAGTAAAATTTTCATCTTAGATTGCAGTTGGTAGAGATGACTTTGGAACTATGCAGTTCATTTTATAGAACAAGTTAGCTTTGATGGAAAAATTAAATGCGCACGCGGCCATTTTCGGGCCGTGTGCACAATAGCCAGGCACCCACTGCCATTTTTTTCTTTTTTTCCGTTTAAATTTCATGAAACGAGTTTGCAAAAAGACCCATTTGCCTCTGCACAATTATCCCTATAAATACCCCTTGATTTCATCTCTTTTGGGATACGAAAAAATTAGAGAAAAATACCAAAAAAATTCTAGAGAAAAGTTCTTCCTCTTAGCCACTTTTGATTTTTATTTTTATAATTATATTTAGTTTATTTTATTCTTTTTATTTCGTTCTTCTCTGGATTTGAAAGTCTGATTGGATTCGATTTGGCTTTTTCCAAGACGTACCAAAGAAGAAGTTTAGGATCGTCGTATCTCTGAGAAGAATTGCTGGAAGATCCGTACGTGGGGGTAAACACTTCTTTGGGACAGCATCTACGCGCTTCGACCTGCCTTCAATCAGACTATTTTCTTTAACTTTTATTTTAAATTTAATATTAGTAGATCTATAGTATTTGCAATTTTATGATTTAAATATATTAAATGAATAGGTTTATTTTGTACTAAAATAGATTTATTTTGTGTTAAAATAGAATTATTTTGATGCCGAATAATATATACATATATTATTCCTTTTAAGATTTTTCATTAATTGTAATTTTTAGATTTATTTGTTTATTTAGATAATATATTGCTAACCATCCAAAGAAATGTCTGTTTATTTTTTTATTAGTAATATATAATTCAGTAAATCATTCTAAAAAGATAATAATTTTTTAACCTCTAACAAGTTTATCATACCTCCATTTGGACTCCTCAAGGAGTAATTTTCAGATCCTATTCAAATAAAAAATTCAGAAATTAGTTAATACATAATAATTAATTCAATTTTTCTTTAACACTATTAGTTAGTGGATATAATCACTAAAAATTACACAAATTCAATTTTTACAAAAGCCTAAATGCAAACTTAAATTTGTTGTTACAAATTAACCAAATTTTGGTGCAATCTTTTGACATAGACTTTTTGCCTTCATTCAGGTTTATGTCTCTTCTCTACAATCTTGAACCTATTGTCTCAAACACTAGTGACCACCTTAGTGTCAAACCTAAAAAATTTGATGGCCATAACTTTAGAAGGTGGTAGAACCAAATGCGGTTCTGGCTCACCACATTAGGGTTAATCTCAGCCATAGGTGAGAGCATCACTGAAGTTGATAACATGTCCAACCCAAATACTTCACGATATGCTACTCGCCAAAACTCAAATCGAAATTCATTCTCCTCCCACACTAAACCTTCTACCTCTACTAGCACACCTTCTAGGACACCTGATGAAATAGACTATCATTGCATCGATAGAATTTTAGATGCCCTTTCTGAAAGGCTATATGACATTGATTATACAACCAAGAGTGCCAAAGAACTTCGGGATACCCTTAAAAGCAAATATGGTCTTGATGATGTTGGGGTGAAGAGGTTTAAGGCCTTCGACTTTAATAACCTTAGGATGGTGGAATCAAAGCTTATGAATGACCAAATTCATGTTTTTGAAATCCTGATCCACCAGCTTAGTGCTAATGGAGCCAATTTGGATGAATCATTTCAGGTAGCCTATCTGATAGATAAACTACCAAATTTCTGGTCTGATTTTGCTAAGACTCTGAGCCATACTTAAGGAGGCCTCACCCTAACCCAAGTTTTGAACTCCATTAGAATAGAAGAGCAGTATAGGCTCAGGAGTAAAACCTCAACTAGACACAAGAATAATGCTTATAATGTAGAGGCCCCACATAGGAAAATCAGAACCAATCCTTCAAAAATAAGCATTACAAAAAGAAACCTTACAATCCTAGAAATCCTAACCACCATAATGGAAAACCTATCCAATCCTAGGAGCAGAAGAAGAAGAAAGAGGATGGTGGTGCCCATTTTTGTTATGTATGTGGTCGGACCAACCATTTGTCTCCCTAGTGCTTCTATAAAAAGACTGCACCTCTTTAATCCAAGAAAAAGGGTTCACACACAACTAGTGCTCAAATTAACATGGTGACTTCCGACGCTGGCTCCTCTGAGACGGCTTTCAGGTCTGTTTCCTTCACTCTTGAAGTTAACATGGCTTTACAAGCACTTGATTGGTGGATTGATACCGAAGCCGGTATTCATATTTGTTCGGATCGCTCCTGATTTTCTTCTTATCAGGTCTCAAGTGGAGGAGCTGTGATCATGGCAAACAGCTCGAAGACGCGTGTGCTAGGAGTGGGATGAGTGGACTTAAAGCTTACCTCTAAAACAGTCCTGCCCATGCACGACGTCCAACATGTTCCAGTTGTTAGGAGAAACCTCATTAGTGGTTCTTTACTTGTCCAGCAAGGCTATCGTCTTGTTTTTAAGTTCAATAAAATTGATCCATAGTGATATTTGTGATCCATAGTGATATTTGTGACTTAGGTAGAACTTCTAGGAAAGGTAACAGATACTTTGTAACCTTCATAGATAATCTATCCAAGTTTTGTTACATCTACCTAATTAAAACCAAGAATGAGATGCTTAGTAAATTTAAGATTTTTAAGATAGAAGCTAAGAACCAACAGGAGAAGAAAATTAAAATTCTTAGATCAGATTGTGGAGGCGAATATACATCAAATGACATAACTCAATTTTGTGAAGATCATGGAATCATTCATGAAGTGACTGTACCCTATTCTTTCCAATCAAATGGAGTAGCAGAAAGAAAGAATATGACTTCGATCTAGTAGATAGTGAAATAGCTGGTAGCTCTAGTAGAATAAAGATAAGTGAAATAGAAGTAGAAGCAGAACCAGAAGGAGTAAGAGATTCAGGATAGAGAAAATATTTGAAGATGACTTCTATACCTTTCTTATAGAAGACTCTCCAAGTACCTTTGAGGACACAATGAAATCCTTGTATTCACCTTTTTGGAGAGAAGATGTGGACAATGAGATGCAGTCAATTATCCAAAATCATACTTGAAAATTAACCAATCTTCCTTCCGACTGTAAAACTATAAGGTATAAATGGATCTTTAAGAAGAAACTTAGGCTTGATGGCTCTGTAGATAAATTTAAGGTTAGATTAGTTGCCAAGGATTTTACTCAAAGATCTGGGGTAGCTTTCTTTGATGTTTATGTACCTATGGTTAGGATTACAACTATTAGGGTCCTTATAGCATTAGCCTTCATCCATAGATTAGTAATTAAAGACAGCTTTTCTAAATGGAGACTTAAATGAAGAAATCTATATGGACCAGCTAAAGAAATTTGTAATCTCATGCCAAGAAAATAAAGTTTGCAGACTAATCAGATCTCTCTATGGTTTTAAACAAGTAAAATTTGATGAAACCATAATGACATTTGGATTTGAAATCAATTGCACAGACGAATTTGTATATCATAAGAGAGTTGGATACAAATTTGTGATCTTGTGCAATCAATAATAAATAATTAATTAACAATTATCAAATAAATCTAATATAGGATCTATTAATAATTAACATATTTATTTATATATCAAAATACACTAAATTTTATTTATAATAAGTAATTTATTCTCTCTCCACTCCGACTCCCGCCAATGGTTAGTGTACTTAAGACTTCCTACTCTCTCTATAAATTTTCATTAGACTGTCGATAAAATATGGCTTCTTACATCATCGATCTACTCGTTACTTCATAGTTTCCTACCTAATATGTTAAAAGAAAACAAGAAGTTCTCTAATTAGCTGAAGTATTCTCAGCATTGAATTGCCTACAACTGGCTTGCAACAGTTTATCTCTCTGCATGTTTCATCCTCGATCTTCGCAGCCTAGCCAACGTGAATTCAGAGAGAGAGAGAGAGAGAGAGAGACCACTTTTGGTTATATTATTGAAAAAAAAATACCCTTTGTCTTAGGGTTAGTAACAACAATCATCAACCCTATTATGCTCACAAACATGACATAAAAAATCAAGAACTATTTTTTTTAAAAAAAAAAATCATATTCAGAACTTGGTACAATTCTTAGGCAAGCCGGTACTGTGATCAACAATAACAAGCTCTGATTTGCTACAGCTGATCACATCTTGCCCGAGCTTCGCCCCTGCTGCTTTCAATCCCTTCAAAGGGATCGGCTGGTTGAATAGATCGATCACCGGCAGCTTCGAAGCAGGAGGCAGCTTCCCCTCGGGCAATAAACTCGTGAAGTCATCTTTTATCAGCGGCACCTCAAAGTCCTCCTTGCTGTGCCTCACCGCATTGTTCATGGCGTTGATGTGCGCGCCGGGCTCCATGTGGTTGGTCGAGAAGCTCATCTGGCCAGGGAAGTTTGGGTACAGGCTCACGTATCCTCTCAGGTACATCATATCGATGAGGAACTTCTTCCAAGAAGCTTGCCACCCGTTAGTCCTGGACCTGGGGATCTGAACTGGGTTTTGCTTGGCATCCACGGTGAACCTCGAGCCCATGTAAGCGTAGAATTCTCTCCAATGCTTGGGGAAGAAAACTGCGCCCCAGCTGCACGGGAGCTGATGGAGATATGGGGTGTTGGGGTGGATCTTCTTGAAGAAACCAGTAGCATTCCATCTGGGCCTTTCTTTCACTACTTCGACCAGGCGTGGGGTGTAGAGAGAGATGGAAGAGAGCTCCGGGAGCGAGACCTGGGGGTCGTAGTGGTAGGCTAAGAGCGCATACTTTATCCAGAGGTAATAGTAGGGAGAGACCTCGATGTCGTCTTCTATCAGGAGGCCGAAGTCATTGTCGGATGACGGGTACCAGCTCTCGCTCACAGCTCGAATCAGCCCACCTTGGATGATACGCCTCCGTGTAAGCGTAGGCCCTTGCTTCCATTCGAAGGATCCCACAACCTTTAGTGTCTCCTCATCAACCTTGCTGTCCATGTTGAAGTTCAAAGGGATCTCATCCCCGAGATAATAGGCATTCTCCAGGGATCTCAGGAGCCTCTGAAGAGAAGATGCTCGGTTCTGGGTGATGATATTAACAGAAACTCTCATCTTGTTCCAGTCTGCAAGAGAGATGAAATTAATCCTTTAGCTCTCTGAGAAGCGTAATGCTTGTATTTATTGCTCCTCTGTATCTTTCCAAACTTTTTTTTCCTTTTTTTTTTTTTGTTGGAAGGAAAGGGGAGGCTAGGCCCACCCGATTTCTTAGAGAGCTAGAAAGCACAAAAGGAAACAGGAAGTTAAACAGCTAAAAACAGCGAACAGAATAGAAGAACAAAAAAAATTAAGAAAGAAAATTAAAGAGATCTAACAGAATAGAATAGAAAATGCTCATTTATGTAACATGATGCAGAAACTGAGAAATGCACTTCAAAGTTGAAAAAGAAATAAAATAAACTATAGTAATCTTTCCCCAAGTCTAAAGAAAGAGTGAAGTTGTAAACGTACACGGTTTAAATTGGGTCAATGATATATTGGGAACTTACTTGGTAATGCTGTCGATCGTAGATTGGGCATCCAAAGAACCTCGGGTATTACAGACCTCGGCAAGAGAACCAATGCATAGCGGTTCGAATTAGTTTCAGCTGCCATTTTAAGAGCATTCTTCACGTTAAGATCGATATCAGCTACTGCGATGAGCAAGCTGGGGTTGTGAATCTCGACGAGTCCTTTCATGCTCGAGTACGCTGCTTGTAAAATGGGGACCTCGGAGTTGGACGCTCCCGAGATGGCTTCAATTTCCAAATCAAAGATCTTGAACCTTCTCTCCTTGCAAACAGATATTGGCCACTTAAGAACAACCGCAGCCCCTTCACATGGACAGAAGCTGCCACCTGAGACCGCAATGTATGCTTTCTTTCCCACAGTCGATCGAAACCTCTGAAGAAGAGGAGCAAGTGCTTCAACCTCTCCAAGGGAGTGAGCATAGAAGAGAGCATCTATCTTCTGAGGGTACATTGCAGCCCATCGAGTAATGTAACCAGTGGAGAGGGCCCTCCACCACTGATCATCTCGGACTCGGACGATATCCTTGAAGATTACTGTGGTCTCAGAGACATACGCAAGCCTGTGCTCACTATCTCCCCAAGTTTCCTTGTCATTTGGATCGACAGGCAAGACGTAGGAGCCAGCATTCCTGTATTTCTGAAGCTGGTAACTGCAAGATTATGCATATGTAAGCAAATGAAGACACTAAAATCACATCAGAAAAATGAAAAATTTAACCTCTCAAGCAAAAAGCTTCATTTAAAACCGGCATAATTCACCTACCAACCCAAATCATAGGCAGCAACTAACAAAAAGCATGGAATTTGTCTGCTATATTATTTGAGAAATTCTAGATCCATATCGACAAACTAAATGTTATGTAGGCACTATTTGCTACTTAGATGGTAGTTCGCAGCTCTTAATCATCCTTGCGAGTCCCTCCCTCCATATGCTTTCAAAAACTAGACAAAACCAATTAACACGGAGTTCTGTTCCAAATGATCATCAATTACCTGAGATGCAGATCTTCACCAGTCATAAAAGTAGACGGTGTCTCAACAAAGAGAGTCTTAACAAGATCGGCGGAGAGAAACCACGAACTCGACAAGAAGTCGACCTGCACGATCCTTTCGACAGCGATATCATAGGCCGGATCGGGCAAATACAAGCCTGCCTCCTTTAATCGGAACTTTCGGTAGCTCGGAAATGTAAAGTCCTTCTGTCTGAAAGGCAAGATTCTTCCTATACTTCCCAAGACTGCATTCTTGTACTTCTCCGTCCCCCCGACATGTGATAAAATCTCCAGCATTCTCCTTCCAGGAATCATATCATCATCTAGAATATAAACGAAATCAGCTTCTGTCTGCAGAGCCATCTGAAACCTTCCATAGTACTTGAAGTCATAGCTTGAGCTAATGAAGCTGATCCTGGAATCGCTATAGCTCTCGACAATTCTTTTAAGAGAGAGCTCATTTGGGCTTCCAAAAGAAAGCACCCACACATGGCGGAAAGGCAAAGTCTGATGGAGCAGTGAATCAAGCTGAGCACAAAGTGTTTTCCTCTTAAAATGGTTTAAGATCACCGTAATCTTTGGGATTTCCGGACCTCGTAAGCTCCACTTAGACTTCATTCTCATGATCTCAGCAAGTGTTTCAGCTCCTGAATTTTGCTTCTGAAAATCCAGCACTTCATTGTAGAGCTCCTGCTTGAGCTTGATCATCAGTGCATCATCCGACTTCTTCTGTAGGAAATCAAGCTTCTCGTGCTCGCATACATCAGATAGGGAGAATGCAACATGATTCTCTCGGAAGCTTGCCAGCATTCGGGGTTGCAGGATGAAGTGCTTCCAGTTTCGAGCGATACGAGTGGCCCATGAGAAGTCTGGCTTGGAACGTAGATCAATGGTGGGAGTCATGTAATAAAGAAGAAAGGTTGCATATATGGCAAAAGTAAATTGAAGAAAAGTGAGTGCACAAATGAAGCGAGAAGAAGACTTCCTTGGCATCCTAATTTTATTAGCTTTTCGAGGGCAATATTCACTGATTATCCCTTCCAAGGATTCATCACTTCTTATACTCGGACTTCGAACTAAACCCATTGGAGGAATTTGGACTCGGAGAGAGATCTGCATTAACATGCCAAGTTTAGAGAGATGTACAAATGACAAATATAAGTGCTGGCTGGAAGATAGTAATCAATCCACGACTGGGAGGCAAGAAACAAGACCAGATACGTAAAGAAGATCTTGACATAAGAACAAGGTCTATAAAACAAGAAAGCAGTGAAACAAAATGCTGGAATTAAATGTCCAAACAATAGAAACAAGTCCAGCAAAGAAGCACGAAAATTTAAGCAAATAGAACAACTGAAAATTATGGTTTCTCCTAGATATCAATTTTTATCAAGGAAAAATAAAATTATACAATATGAAATGCAATTTAATGGCAGGAGCATATAATGAAAACATACTATAATTCTGATGAATGATGACAAGCTTCAATGCAGGGGGAAATCAATTTCAGAATGAGCATCCGAAGATTTTTTTTTTCTTCTCAGTAATGATATCCACCTTAAACAACCATGCATAAGTTCAATGGATAACACTAGTAATTCGTGGTCATGAACTACTAAATAATACAGAGAGAGCTTGTCTCTATGCTCCGAAGGAAATCAGAATCAAGAAATAGGGCTAAATTCCAGGCAACTCAAACAAGAGAAGAATTGAATCGACTAATTAGCACTGCCATGAAATTTTAATTTGGACAATGGAAAAGCATTGTCCAGGGCAAAAGAAAGCTTAATCCAATGAATTCATAGATATCAGTGCGTAAATAAAGGCATAAACAAGCACTGAAGACAATGGTTACACTCTCATAGAATGATTGAGGCCAGGAATAATTGATTTCATATAATGAAGGAGAGAACTTTTAGTCAAATGCCGGAACGAAGCTTTGAGTCCAAGAACTACAGTAGAGGTGGAGAGAGGGATCAAAAGTCAATAGGTCCAAAAGGGGAAGAGGAGTGTTTGTTACTTTGGAAGCAACAAATCATGTGGGGATGCTTTTAATATACGAAAGACATGCGTATATGTGCTACGTAAAGACTAAACATAAACTTGAGTCCTGTTTCATATATTAACTTGTAGATTTTGGAGACCTCATGAGAAGTGCAATCAAAGAAGGGTTCACATGGGCACATTTCCTGACAACAATAAAGTGCCAGATTTTGAGTGTGGGGAAAAAAAAAAGGAGCAATATCATCTTTCTTTATACATCGTTACTCCATTCCATCGGATATCCGATCTGATTCGATTTGAATGGGAAGGATTTTACCCTTTGTAAATCTCCTTCTCAAAGCAAAAAAAAAAAAAAAGTATGCAAAAAAAAATATTTTTTATGATTTTATCTGGTCTCATTTAACTCTATCCTCCTTTTGTCTGTCTTCTGACTCTACCTATTCTATCTCATCTTGAGATAAATATAAGACCGGCATGGATGTTGACCTACCCGATCTGTTACTATCTCTAACTGATGAGAACACCTCTCTCTCTAGTCTCTATCTATCCATATCTAGTTGTATGTATATAACTTTTTATATTGCCGACCACATCGGCTGAGATGCCATTTTTTACCTATCGAAAAATATGAGATCAATCCATTGCACTGGGTTGCTTTAACCGGACATGTAATGTTTGATTATTGTACAGCAAATATGAAATGCCACAGTCGAGGGAAAACGGTTAAAGATTGAAATTTAGATGCATAATAAAGATTAAGATTAAAATATGAAATTTAGTCTTCTAAGTAACCAAAAAAAAACCATTAATATGGCTTACGTGAGGGTGGGAACATGAAGCCCACTCCCATTATCTGCAAAAAAAAAAAAAAAAGGCAAAAAGGCTTACGGAAAAATAAGGTTAGAACCTGGATCTGAAACCTTAGAATCTGGGATCCCCAGATGGCCAAAGTACCTCTCAAGAAACCAAGAAGCAGAAACCTAGAAGAGTCCCTCTATTATCCTGGTTTAATAAATAGTAAGAGAGTGGAGAGGAGAAAAGCAGAGGCTGCCGCTAAAACCACCGCCATTGATGGATCTGAGGTACTTAAAACAGCGTTGTAGAGTTGAAATTACTTCGAACGAAGGTGGTGTCTGCAGGAACATTTATTTAGATTGTACAGAGGCTAGCATCTTTTGACTTGCAAGATACGTGCATCTTGCCGAACTTTAGGCAAGTCGTAGGGAAAATTTTGCTTACAGTAAAGGAACTTTGAATTGAATATTTGCCATGCTGCACAGAAGAACACAGATAGCAGGCAGATCACCTTAGTTTACTCTATATATTTTGCAGCTTTTTATCAATTTGAATCAACTTACCACGGAAGGTTAGTTCGGATGATATGACACTTCTCATGTGCACAATATATAGAACGGGTTTGATTCCGCTTCAATCCGGAGTTGTATGTTTCGTGCGAAAGAAGGTTTCACCCTCCTTCCATCGTTTCCAGATCTGTACAGGTGATGATCCAAAAAGTTCAAAATACTTTAAAATCTGTGCAGAACGTGATCCAATAGTTGAGATCGTTGAAAGAAGATCCATCATCATTCGTTCATGCCAAATATACAACTCGAATCCGTGTTTATGAATCGTCGGTGTTATTTGAGGGCTAAGGCTGCGGTCTATGGATTCGCGCGAAAGACACAGCCCGAACCCGCGGTCAACGGGGTTGGTAGAGAGAAATAAAAATCAATTCGAGTCAACCAATATTATAATAGAGAGAGAGAGGTAGAGAGAGATGTGAAGAGACGCGCGTCTCCATCAAATCCATTCAAGTAATGCTTATTTTTGGGGTACGTCAAGAGATGCTTGCCTTGTACCAAATTAGTTATAAAAAGGTCCACTCCTCTCTTATTCTTTTTTTTTAAGTTTCACTTCCAATAAGAGCTCATTTGGTTTGCGGAAAAAGAAGGGGAGAAAGTATGATTAACAGGAAAGTAATGAGATACCTCTTATTTGATTGGAGTTTTCAAAAAAGAGATATAGAAAAGTTGTATTCCCATGGGAATATGATTCCTACATTTTAGGGCTCATTTGATTCGCGGGAAAAGAAGGGGGGAAAGTGTGGTCAACGAAAAAGTAATGAGATGCCTATTGTTTGGTTGGAGTTTTCAAAGGAGAAAGATGAGAAAGTTGTATTCTCATGGGAATATTATTCTCACATTTCATGAGAAAGTCTTTCCCATGAGAAACATGTGAAAGTTACTTTCCCATGAGATGGGAATCACTTTATTTTTATTTTTTTCCAAAAAGACCCTTCAACATTAAAGAAGCATTAAAGATGTATTAAAGACCTAATTTTTATTAAGGGCATAATAGAAATTATACATAACTTTCCCAGGAAAGTGGATGGCTAATCAAACATAAGTACTTTGGAAATTTGTCACTTTCTCATGGTTAACCAAACATGCCAAAAGTACTTTCCTAGGCATCCTCTTCCTAGGAATTTGTTTCCTAAGAATCATATTCCTAGGAGGGAAAATGCTTCCCGCGAACCAAACGAGCCCTCATTGGAAAGTCTTTCCCATGAGGCGGGAATCACTTTATTTGCATTTTTTTCCAAAAAGATCCTTCAGCATTAAAGAAGCATTAAAGAGACATTAAAGACCTAATTTTTATTAAGGGCATAATAGAAATTATAAATAACTTTCCCAGGAAAGTGGATCGCCAACCAAACATAAGCATTTTGGAAATTTGTCACTTTTCCATGTTCAACCAAACATGCCAAAAGTATTTTCCTAGGCATCCTCTTCCTAGGAATTTGTTTCCCAGTAATCATAATCCTAGGAAGAGAAAAGCTTCCCGCGAACCAAACGAGCCCTAAGAGAGAGAAGAGAAGATGGGGAGTCGAAAGATGCTTTCCTATGTTTTTCCCAGATAAAATTGTTGTTTGTCTTAGGGATATTGTTTTTGTTAATTAGGAAGGGAAAAGCTTTCCGCGAAGCAAACGAGCCTAAGAGAGAGAATAGAAGATGGGGAGTCGAAAGATGCTTTCCTGTGTTTTTTTCCAGATAAAATTGTTGTTTATCTTAGGAATATTGTTTTTGTTAAATCGAAGGGTTAATTAGTTGCGTTTACCGATACTTCTAGCTCTCACCATTGGGCGTTGCCGACATATTTTTTAGTCTGTTAGATCTTGTACTTGTTCCTTAAAATTCCTGGGTCTGTGAACTGTCAGCGAACGCAGGTGGCAGTCTTAGAGTCTCGTTCATATTAAAAAAAAAAATAAATAAAAATAAAAAAAAAAAAGAAGCTACTAGCAGAAGCTGCCTGTACTACCATCTTTACTGGCAGAAACTGGCTGTACTACCATCTTTGCTGTCCCATTGTCAATATCGATAGAGTCAAATGATAAAGTGAGCATGCCTTCATTTTCGCCATGAAATGATTAAATGAAGCTGCTCGGCTTGCCAGGTTTTTGCTCTTTTTTAAAAAAATAAAAAAGAAAAAAGTGAGCATTCCTTAGTATTTTGTATTTTGATACCAATCAGGACGTTTGTTTGTAAGCATTGAGGGTGTTCCAGGAAAATGGAATGATATTTTCAGAGGAAATCTTAAAATTTTAACATAAATAAAAGAGAATAAACTAGTCCGAGAGTGCTTCATCTGCCATAGTAATTGTACGATATCAGCTGTCATCGTGCCAAATTCAGATGGTCTTATGGAAGATTTGTTAAAATTCAACAAGGTTTTCCAATATGAAAAAATGACAATGAAATTTATTTTCCTTCCAGCAAACATGCTGTTACAAATTTCAAAAATAATCCACAAATGAACCTAGAACAATCTATCATCCAGTTAACACCGCATCAAATACTCGCAGATCAAGCCTGACTTTCAATACTAGACATTCATAGAATCCTAACGCCCAAACAATGAATGCAACTTACACAAGTACATCTTAATCAACCAGCTCAGGAATACCAGTGCCACCAATTCTCAGGCTTGGGTTCGTTTCTCCTTCCCAGTTTTATTTAATGATTAAACTCTTTCATCCATACCCACCTCCATATGGCTGTTGTGATCCATAGTTGCCCGTACCCATCATGGGATTGTAGCCAATACCTGACAATCCAGGAGCCGGAGGCATGCCAGGACCGGGAGGCAATCCAGTGGGCGGTCGCACGTGTGCTCCTTGACCCATGCCCATACCCATGTTCATCCCCATTCCCATGCCCACAGGTAATTGATTCATGCCCCAACCATACCCGCCCATGCTCATGCCGACACCCATTCCCATGCCAGTTCCTCCGCCTACTCCCATGCCCATGGCCATTCCCAAGCCTGGGTTGATTGTGGGATTTGGAGGTGGGGCAAGGCCACCTGCACCAGCTCGACCGATACCAGAACCAGCTCCCATAGCTTGGCCCATGGTGATGGTAGATGTAGCAGGAGTCGCAGAGCTTTTCATCTCTTTTCTCTTCTCCCTCCGGTTCATGGTCTCAAAGTCAATTCCAATATCTGCTAAGGGATTGACTTTAGCTGCAGCAGAAATCAGAACCCGATGAACAAATAGTTAGCAACAACAAAGATTAGAAACAAGAAATTTTATCCTACATTGGGAGGAATTTATAATAATAATGGAAAGACATTTACTGAAAAAATGTAAGCGAAAAACGCAAGCACTTACGTCCAGATATGTTCAGATCGATAAGACCTCGGCTCAATGTGTCTGCCCAGACTGCAGATTTTGGCTGGAATTTTGATGGCTGAGCTTTCACAGGAGGTAGAGCCAAGGTAGTGGAAGATGCTTGTGAAGCTACCGGAGCTGATGCAACTGATTGGAAGGGAAGGATATCAGATGAAGCTGCAGGTTGAGCTGTCTGCGTACTAGCTGGATCTGCAAAATGAGCTGTCTGTAATATAGCTGGGGCAGATTGTGGAGTTGATATCTCAGAATAGGGGTGAAAACTCATTTGAGCACCATGTGTAGTTATTGGACCTGTAGGTTGAGGTGTCTGCATACTAGTTGGAGCTGCAAAATGAGCTGTCTGTGATGAATTTGCAACTGCTTGTGGAGTTGATAGCTTTGAATAAGGGAGAAAATTCATTTGAGCGCCACGTGTAGTTGGAGCTGTGGGCTCAGCTGCATGCATACTGGCTGGAGCTGCAAAACAAGCTGCCTGTGATGAAACTGGAGCTGCTTCTGGAGTTGATAGCCAGGGACACGGGATGAAATCCATTTGAGCACCATCTATAGTTGTTGGAGCTGCAGGTTGACCTGCCTGTGTAGGGATTTTGGCTGCAAAGCTCATCTGTGGTAGAACAGCTCCCCCTGACTGGGGAAGGAAATTCATTTGAGCGCTTGCTGTAGCTGTCGTAGCCGTATGCTGAACTGCCTGTGAAGGGATTTGAGCTGCAAGGCCTGTAGGTGGTAGAATATCTGCGAGAATATCGCTGTTTTCCTGTGTGTTGGGAAACTCTGCAGCCAAAAATGTAGGACCAGCAGAAGAATGTTGACTATTTGCAGCAGTTGGAGCGTAAGTAATACCATCCAAGGTGTCACCAAAATTGAAGTTTGAGAATGCTTCCAAGGTTGGGGCTATTGGTTGTTGAGTTTCAGTACCACCAGCTGATCCAAGAGGCTGGAAGGAAGGGGCAGGTGTGAAGCCTTGTGGCTGAGCCGGGAAATCTTCTTGAGTAGCCTTGAAAGGAGAATCTCCAAAAGGATCTTCAACAGGCTGGGCATAGATAAAATAGGAATCATGATTGTTCCGCAAGGGAGAATGAACAGAAGAAATACAAGATTAGAAGGGAAAGAGACAAGGTTGAAGGATTCTCATTCTAGAGGAAAAGAATTGCTAATGAAAATCATTTGTGATTACAAAAATAAATCCAGACCAGTATTTTCAAAGTCAGTTGCTGCATAGAGGGCAGAAGACTGGGTAGCACTTCTGCAACAGATGATGCTTAGATAGATGCCCAGATGGATAATATCAAAAAATTTAAAAAAAAAGTAATTGAGATTCATAAATATATAGAAATACCCAGAATATTAGAATAAATATGAAGAAATTTAAGGAAACAATAAATTAAAGAAACAACTGAAACAAGGTGAACTTTACATTCCTTCTCAAAAACGAAATTACGAAAATATGTCTTTTATATTTTCTAAGTCTTAGGGATATGTTAACCACTAAAATAGTAGTTTTCACCTACAAATAATATAATAAAGTAACTTGATAATCCCAAAAAACTGCTCAGTGGTTCAATTAATCAACAAGCAATCATAGAAAAACCAATCAGAGTTGGAAATAAAAAACTATTAAGAATCAGCAAGCTTGTAACTTGGAGACAAAACAAGTGTTCACGCACCAAGGTGTTAAGGGGAAGGGTGTTGATAATCCACCCACCTAAAACATCAAAAGAACCCATTCACCCATCCTAACACATGATTAACTCCAAACTACTGCCCAAATCTGACCCGTCTAGGCCACTTTAAGACAAGAATGGGTGCCACTAAGCAGCACGACCACACACGGTGGCCACTTTGGAATGAGGCCTTAAAAATGGCAGCCAGGTGATTGCCCAAGCTCATGCAGTCACCTAGGCACCCAAAGGACCACCTTCCAAAACAGTTATTTGGCAAAATATACAGCATAAAAGTATGTTCCATTTCTATTCAACATCTATAAATATTTGGCATAAAAAAGAAACAGATTCATCTGAGTTTTGATACACAGTATTATCTAGGACTGGAAGTTATACTTTTTGGGATTTAGACTAAAAGAAAAAAAAGTTCACTTTTTAGGAGAATTCGAAGAGAGAAAATAATGACAAGTCATAAGAATACTTGATTAACTAGCTCCCACGACCAAATATGATACTAAAACTTAATCAGAATTAAAAATGCCCACTATAGATGACAAAATATACCTGGTTCACAGTAGCAGAGGATGTTGATGGGGCAACAGGATTTGTCCCAAAACCAGAATTAATTGGCGTATCAGCTTCAGAACTTGTGATGCCAGAAGGTAATGTCGCCAGAGGCATTGAATTTGCAGAATCTGGTGCTGATAAGGATCCAAAAATGTCCAACTCTTGACTACTTGCAGCCAGTGGAGCAGCTGAGAAAGAGAGAGGAAAAGAAGTCAAAGTAGGTTGGCATGTGGTACTTGCAATCATTGTGTAGCCAAAATAACACTTGATAGTTGATAATATTCTTTTTTTTTGGTAGAAATAGCTGATAGTATTAAACAATAACGAAGCACTCGTGCTTTAAATTTTTCATCAAATTTACGAATACCACTCAGATACTACTACTTGCTTCATTAATTGATTTGTAAATTCATTTGAATCATACAATGCATATAAAGAACACTGAGAAGCAAGCAATCCTTTGACAGCTTGAGACTTCTTGTTGTCACAGCCACATCGACAATGGTACATAATTATCATTTAACAAAACCTCATGATTTGTTTATTAATGATAATAAACTAACTTCATAGCATTTTAATACTAGCCCAGCCAGCAGAAGGAATGTCTCCAATTACAAAGATAAAAAGGATCTACATGAAGTATCTACCCAGCGAGTGATTCTTTATATTAAATTCTTGCACATGCGCAAACCTTTGCTGTTGAAAAAAAATGCCTGAGCGAGTTGACCTTTTGGTGTTTCTAATGTAAAGTGGTTGCATACATAATACAGATTGGAGATCAAGAAATATTAAAGAGAAGAAAAGAAACACAAATAGTTGGATCTAAACAGGGAGAATCGGCACTGCAGCATACTGAAAAAATTTGATGCAAATTCCAAGCTTTCGTAAACCTTTAAATGGATCAAGCTTCTTTTAGTTTTGGAGGAAGTCAGAACTTGCAATATTTGCAAGCAAAATGAAGGAACCGTGTTACATTAGTACTTCTGGATATGTATGGTAAAAGCAAGAATGGACTGAGCCCATAAACTTTACATCTTGGTATCAGGAATCTTCCATTTAGGGTGACACATCTGCTTGTGAATCTCCTTGGAAACTTGTCCCTGCACCTCCTTCCTAACTGTTTTCTTATTAATTTTTTTTAAGAGGCCTGTTTCCATGTAGCAGCACTCAACACACTTCCGTAACTAAGCTTTATGCAGATAGTTTTAGTTCTTCTGAAATTAAAGGTGAAAAGAATATGATCCTTCGAACACAAATTTTAGGGAAACAGATATTGAGAACCTATAGAAAGTATCATACGATGATGAGCTGGACAGAATCCCAGAGAACATAAGCATAGTATTACTTGGATGGACATAATCTTAAAAACCATATTGCTAGTCTCAAAACTATACTATTAAACAACTTAAAACATCTTATTAGCATAACTTCAGTCAAACCGACGAGTTTTAGAAACAATATTACTAGATCTAGTCAGGCAAAATGAGTACATGCATCTACTAAACAATTTAGATATACAAAGTAGATAATGCATAGGCATAAATTGGGGAAAAATAGAGGAAGGAGTCAAAAGGTATCAGAAATTTTACTAGAAAAAACAGCATTTGGTTTATTAGGTAGAAAGCAAGGAACTTGAAGGCCAGATAGAAATGTTTGACAATTGTGAAAGCGACCATGAACGAACAGCATGATTTTACAAGCCTGAATAACTATAAAGTTGGGAAGAAAATGAAGTCCAGTTTTGACCACCATCAACCATTTGTTAGCGACACTGGCTTAATTAGTCATCGATAAAGTAACAAAGCCAATTTAATGAGAGTAAGGGAAATGGTTTAGAGTTCTAATAATAAAAGATTGAAGAATTATAATATTCATTTGTTCCCAAACATCTTCCATGAGCTTTAAGTTCACGATTTGAAAGGTTAGAGAACTCCCGAACCACCTAAACTGTTTGTGCTAAGCTGTCTGATTTTAGGGCTATAGGATGACCTATGATTGGTATCTTTCTCCAACAAAGAATATCAGGGAGAGCTTGCATTAACTCCAATGAGAGAAAATCGGTCATTGTTAATCAAATATATGAATCATCTGACATTATCAGTATATAGAAACTAATGAACATGAATGGTCAGCATATCAAGCCACTCACAAGTTTAAGAAAAGCTTATAGCTCTGATGTCTAAATTTTAGATATCAAAACTTAAAATGGAATTTTTAGGTAAACATAGAACATCATGTAAAGTTTAATTAACTGGAGTAGCTTTAGAATGCTGGAGTAGAATTTGTCTAGAATAAGGAGTTCAGAAGAGGATCCATGGTCTTTCTTTGAAAAAAATAATTTGGAAATAATTCTGATTTAGAAACAAGATTCTTAGTGGGTAAAATTGCTCAACATTGTGAGGGATCACAAGGGTCATTCTTTCAAAGGAATTAACTAAATGTACTAGATTTAGACCAGAAATTTATATGGCATCTGATTTAGTTTTATGTAAAGAACTGGAATGAGGAAAATATGATGACAACAACAACGATAAAAAAAGACAGAAACTAAAAAGTTTTCGGCAAAAAGAAGTCAAGTCACAAATCACAATCCACCAGATATTCATCATCTTACTCCATTTAATATTATAAATATATCAAATCATGAATAAGAAATATTTTTGATGTGACATGAACTTGCCTAATCAAAAATGGACTTAAACAATGATTTGTGAGAACACCTTCCAACAACAAAATATGTTAATGACGAAACAAAAATCACCCGATCAGAATTTTTAAAAACTAAATTAATGATTCTCAGAAACCTTGACTCTAATAACTATGAGAAGTCTATTACAAGAAACCATGTCATCACCGTTCTCATCACACAGCACCCAAACTTTACAAAAAATTAGACATGGATCGCCATGCTTTGGTCTAACTGGAATAGAAGATGAAAAGTCCTCAGAGATGCAAATGAACATACAATTCCTGAATCCAGATGGTTTGTCATGTTCTTATATGATATCCATATGTTGTATTATATAATAATAATAGAAAATAATGAATGATTCTAATCAAGGATGGACTCTTTGTGTAAAATTTTAAGTCTCGATATCAGACCCTATATTATTACCTTGTAAGTACAGGAATGCCTCTGTACTGAAAACACTGTTGGAATCAGCACAGCACTTGTACCATGTGTTGGTATGGGGTGTACCAAGCCTCCATACTGGAGCAGTACCATACTGGATCACTATTGTATGCCCCCATACCAGCCAATAAGAATCGGTACTTAAAACCTTGCTATGGGGTAGCTCATTAGGTCTTGGTTCCCAAAGGAGATTAGATATCAGCCATGACCTGAACAGTATCAACTTTCTGGTCACTGAGATCGTAAAATGAACATCATAATTAAGGGATAAACAGCATGGAAACTGTGTGTGCTGGAAGGCCTAAGCTTAACAATTAGTCTACGCAGACCTTGCCTTAATTAGTGAAATAGCCTTTTGGTCTGCTCGTATCAGTTGTGACTTAGTAAACTCAAATGTTTCCTGATAAAGGCTAGAATTCACCAAGGGCTTCACCTCAACTTTCTATACCAACAACCTCATGCATGCATGAGCGAACTACAATGATTGACCCTCAATGGTAGTCGTAGTCCATAACTTCTTCCTCTACCCCAAGAAAACTATGATCAAAAAAATGCAAGAGCAAGGCAAAGAACTGTTGAGACTTGAATATCCATGGTGCATCTCACATGGGTTTTTGAATTACTAATGGACTCTACATCAGCTGCTTCACTCCTACTACTTTTTCTCTTCAGCCATACAAATAGACTTTAGCAAACGCAGTGCCCATGACTTTGGATGTAATTCTCAAACAGAAGAGAGCAGTCACATGGATAGATTAATTCTACATGGTCATTCAATGTGGAACTAGCACAGCATATAATTGACTCGAATGAGGAAGAAGGATATGATGAGTGGCTATGATTCCATTAACTAATGAAAAGTTATGGATCATATCTCTATTGCAATGATACTCTGTGAGAAATGATAAATAAATATATATGAGTGACTCGTCCTTTTCAAGTAAATCAAGAGTGAATAAACTGAACACATTGTACTTAGTGGCTTCATAGTATATGAGGCATATAAGGTATATTTGCACGGAGCATGGGACATGCAAGCCTCACAGCCTTATGGAATCTTCCAGTCAAAATAAAGCATTAGTGTTATATATAGTAGAAGATGCATTATTGATGTTTATCATAATGTTTCACGTGATCAAACATATATTTCTGCTGCAAGATTTGGTCACCACTTGCAGTGGTATACAAAACGTCAGTTCATGTATTTAGGGCACCCATGTCATGACAGTTTCAATTTATTTCCAACTTCATTACGTGTTTCGTACACTGTGGACCGGTGACAACATTCACAGTGGAAGTTAACATATGGATAGCAGAAGTGATCATTAACAAAGTTAATGGGATTCTAGTTATAATAACAAAATAGCTACTACACTTGTTGGTAAAAACATATGCTGAAGTAAGCACAAAAATTATACAACTGCAAATATGAACATGAGATGGTTTTGGCAGGAAGAAATTTAACCAAAATATCTTTGTTTAAAACCCATGCCTGAACATGTACGCCATAAATATTAGTTTTAACTTTTAAATAAACATAAATTACGCAGTTATGACATCAGTTTAGATGATTTTGGCAGCAGATTTGCAGGAACTCAACAGAAAGGCCAGATCTTCGTTACCTGCCACTGAAGCACGCAGATCAAACTCATCAAAAGCATCAACTATGTTGTCTTCAGCTGCCACTGATCCACCAGTGACAGCAGGGTCTCGACTTTGGCTTGCATCTTTGGAAGAAGTTGCCTTAGGTGCAGCAGGTGAAGATGTATCATCTATGGGTGCCTTTAAGGTCCCTCCATCCCTTAAATTGAGCATGATGTCAGAAGAAATAGACTGCATCAAAGATTGTTTTCCCAAACAATGGAAATCCTTACCTCTCATCCTGCACATAGTTTTGGGCATCGCTTGTTGCTTCCTCGTAACTGGGTGGGCCACTAACAATTTCCTCAGATAGCTTGCACTCAAGTTGTCTGGTGAAACAACTAATTATTTAGGTTTCAAACAATGGTTTGCGAACATGGATATGAGCAAGGATTAAAGTTTCGATACTGGTACTTGTGCCAGTTTCATCTTGGGTCACTACGGTACAAGGATGGGTCAGGATGGACAAAATGGCCATTAACAACATGAATGAAGAGGGCAAAAATGGAAAAAAGGAAAATATTATGGGATGTGAAGCCATCCTGACTATCAGACGCAACAATTCCAACTTCCAAGCCATCCTGACAGGTATACTGGGACGGTCAGAACATCCTGGTTCTTAAGCGAATTGGTGCCTTGGGGATGTCCTGAGTACCATTTCCTCATTGGAACTGTATCAGTGGGACATGCTAGGATGCACTAGTACATTAATCCTTAGACATGAGACGTCCATGAACTCAACAATTAAAGGATGACCATGAAGCACAGTCACTTGGGAATTACCTTTCATGCCGAAAATGGTCATCAGCCCTTGTATCACCACTTCTGCACCATAAAGAGGATATTAAGTACCTTGTGTATTTGGAAAGTAAATATTCTTTAATTTAATCATGATGAAAAATCAAAATATAAATATATTTTGATTGAAATAAAAGGAGGAAGTAGCATGTACCGATATGAATAACGGTCATCATCATCAACAGAACAATCTGTATCAACATCAACACTCCTACTTCTTGACCTAAATCGGTAACTATCACTGCCACGCCCTCTATAACTCTCATCTCCATAAGCTTCTGTTCTGTAGCGTTCACCAAAATCCCGACTGTAGCGATCTCCATCCTGACTAGATGAGTCCCCACCTCGGCCATATCTGTCATACCCTGAATCTCTTTCCCTCTCATACCCATTGCGATCTTCATCTCTATTTCTGTAACGACCCTCAAAATGATTATCATCAAAGCGATCATGATGTCCATGAGAATCAGGCCTATATGTTCTGCCACCACGATACCTATACAATATCAAAAGATACTAAATTTGCAAAATGTGTCGCATAATTCAACATTATTTGTTAAAGACATAAGCTCACTTTTCTTTGTTAGCAGCAGCTTTCTCTCTGACCTCCTGTATTCTTTCTTTACTGTTTACTAGAGCAACGAGACTCTGAGATTTCCTCCTAACATTGCTTCCCTGATCCCTCCCACTAGAATCAATATACTGGAAGTCGGACAAAGTCTGACAAAGCAGACAAAACCTAAACTCATAAGCATTGCAAGTTTGATAAATTCATGCCAAAAACAAGTTAAATAAGTTTTATATTCAAAAATAGCAGAAGAATGAAAACAGATGGCATTGACTACCGATATTTGATAAGCATGTTCCCTGATTTCATCAATTACACGTTCAGATCCATGTGCTACTAGGTACTCCAGAACAGTCAATGCCTGAGGCTCAATGGAATAAGCTATTAGTGTCACTTGTGAGTGGAGAGCATACCAGAAAAAGATTAAACAATTTACAAAGTACAAAGAACTTCATCAACACACCCATTATGGCATTGTGTCAGTGCATAATTTGTTAAAAAATAGTGCTATATTCAAAACATTTTAAAAGTTTACTGAAAACCATTAACATATACAGCATAACAGATTGCATGAAAGGCAGCAAATGATAACATGGAAGAAGATTGTACAAACATTTTGAACATTTAGTAAAGGTCATTAATAGATACAGCATAACAGTTTGCATGGAAGGCAGCATATGACAAGATGGAAGGAGATTGTACGGCACCTTATAGACATGACGCCAATTTTTTCCAGTATCATTAATCCTCTTCCAGATGACCACCATGATCATCTGAAATTCATGACTGCATGATTTTTTGAAATGTGATTAACCTTGCCGCAAATAAGGAATGCAGGTAGCCTAAAGCAGATGAAACTGCAAGCTTACTAGTTCCGGGTGGCCTGTGCAATATCTGCCAGGTGCGACCCATGAGGACCCCAAGCTTCGTTGCTTGTTGCATCAAGCACCTGAAATTTAGAGACAAGATTACATATATTAATTCCTTGAAGGTGAATGAAAAAGAAAATCTTCATCTTCATTCATAGTATTCTTGTTGAAATCTGACTTGGAGTTTATATAATTCAGGAAGTTACTGTTTCTACAGCATTGCTGTGTTAAAAAGATACTTGGCATGGGTGCGAAGTGTCTAATTGTCCACCCAACCATTCATCATTTCAACCTCCAAAAAACCCAACACAGGAATACTTCCAAATAGTAAATTTTACAGAAGTAAAAATATGTAATATTTCAAAATAGCTGGCAGCTAGAATAGCTTTGACTATTTGCTGAAACTCTTTTGCTAAAGAAAACTCGGATTAATGGCATATAAACTTTTGATGTGACTCTCTACTATAAGAGACTGGACACCTTAGTGATTAGCAATAAAATAATTGAGAACTCAAACACATGACTCTCTAAAAATCGTGTGACATGCCGATACTTTTAATCAAGTAGGACACTCCATTCCTGAAGTGTCTTCAGAGTGTTATGCCATGTCATCTCCTAGTGTCCAAAAGAGTTAGCACTCCAGAACTCTGAAAACCTAAAGCATCCAAGCAACAAAGCTGCACCATCTCAGACTTTGTAGTCTAACATGTACAGCCTCAGTATAAGTTTTCTCCTTTTGCTTCATTGATTGGAAGGTCCTGGAGCTCAATGGAATTATGTATTTGGAGGTTTTGATTGCCTATCCCCTTTCATTGGTCAGCTTGTAATCTTTTATGCGTTCACAATGGTGAAATTATAACATTCCTCAGGGGGGAAAGAGTTGATTTCATGCTTCGGCACTAAGCTTAAATTTAACCAAGAAGCCCACCATCTACATGGAATTGCTAGGCATATCAAAGTCATATATTTCTTTCCCTACTAAAACATGTTGCTTAATAAAGAAAAGGCATAGAGTACATGAAAACTAAGAGGACGCCAAAATAAGATAACCAACCTTCCGCTCAATACCAGGCACCTTTAAGACTTTCTTGTTGACCTCTCTCTTGCTGCCAAAAATTAACAAGAAAAAAGATGGAAATAAGATCTGGCCATACATCTGAGGACACCGCAATCCCCACAAGTCACATTGACTGAAAACTTAAAATAGTTCACGATATTATCAGATCTCTTTATCCAATGTTCCACCCTGTAATGTACTAAAGTGACAAATTTTCAAAGATATTCCAATTTCTGGCATAGCGTACATCAGATGAAACAAAATTCACAGAATCGGATGATCATAGTATACTTCATAAATAAATCTTACAGGTCTCTAAATGTTTGATCAAAAGCTTTTTTCATGGTTCCTTTGGTTCAGATACAAAAATTTTCTCTTCAGCTGAAACTTCCTTCGAAGTCTTTGTGCATAATCCAGGCAAACAACACTCGTAGACAGTCACCTACATGTAACAATATAAAAGCACAAAGCATAGAATTAAAAGGTGTGAGAATCCATTAGTGGAATGTTAAAAGAACAACTTAATAGAGAGTTTCATAAAGAAAATCAGAAAGATCAGTTGTTATAATTTTGAAACGAAAACCAGTAACCATGTGAAATGTTTTCCAGAAAGAAGCTTAAAGAACAGATCCATCTGCCCTATTATTGAGAATGGAGACTTCTACAAAGCAAAGATAATACACAATAAGACTGGCATAAGAAACCATTAAGCAATTTAAAACCCAAGAATTCAAAATAATGGATAACATCCAAAGGGAATAAAGAAAGAAAGAACGCATTAGCTACTGTCATGATTTGTCAACAATATAACAAACTATTCTTTTGTTTTCCCAACCATGCAAAATGCTACGTGAATGGGACATAACATTCTCGCACTTTATATCGAGAGCTTGATTCAATAAGGACCACCGAACCAGAGCGATGTCGCACAAAAAAAATTCTTTCAGCGTCCAAAACTTTCTCCCCATCTATAACCAAAACATATCAAACCACATGATAAATTCTGGATGATGGCAAGAACCATCTGACGATCCAACTAAAAATTTCATCCAGTCATTGACATTGTTACCAAAATGCACAATATTTAACTCTGTAAATTACAGAAGAAGAATGAATACTTTATAACCGGTCAAAAGTGCATCTAAATTTCTTCAAAACCTGATAAATGGAATTTAAAAAAATCAAAGTATTGACACGACCAGATCAATACCGATGATGCAAGGCAAAAAGAACAAGATAAAGAAAAAGAAAGAAAAAATCTCGTCATACCCTCGAGCTGAGCAATCGGAATCGAGACGTGATCCGATTAGATCCGAGGCAAGACGGAACCGTGGAATGGGGACCAAACGAAGGAGGGATCAACCAACATTGGCCGAAGGAAGGAGATCTAGAACCGAGCCGCTAAATGCCGAGTGGGAGAAGAATCGGATGGATCGAATCGAAGGAGAGAAGGGAGAGAAGGGGAAGGAGTGGGGGGAGAGGGAGGAGCCGAGGAGGGGGCGGGGATTTCGCGGCAAATATAGCGTAGGGTTGGTGGGAGAGAATAGAAACGAGGGGTTTCTATTCGTTTCTATTCCCTCGCTCTCTCCCTCGCTCTCTCCTCTCCCTCTGCTCCCTTGTCTATTCTTACATTGAGAGAGAGAGAGAGAGAGAGAGGGGGGGAGGGAGGGAGGGAAAAGGAGTATGCGTTTTGACAAAAAAAAAAAAAAAAAAAGGAGTATGCGACGTGCGGTCGGCGAGGGCTTCGCCGGCTCTTATTTGACGGTTATGGGTGGTTGCGAGAATTAGCTGCTACACCGTAGATTTCGCGATTTAGCGAATCACCCTTCCAAATCATGCCTACGTAGACCATCACTCACCAAATAAGCTTGGTTTAAAATAATTTGACTGTTTCCCTAAGGTATTAGGAGTGCTATAAAATTAATAATAAATCAGGGTTGAATAAATTAGCGATGGAAAAATTATGATTGGATCAGGAAACCTTCATGAACCCATGCCAAATAAATAGGTTCAAATTGGTCATTTTTAAATTGGGTCAAAACGGGTCAACCCAAAATCCACTTGTTTATAAATGGGCAAGTTTGGGTTTAGCTTGCAAAGTCAGTGGGTCATTAGAGTCAGGCCAATTGGAAATTAGCTGGTTCCAAACCCATGAATCATGTTGATTAGTTTATTTATTCTTTATTAATCATTATATGTTCCAAGTTTTTGTAGCTATGATGATAACTTGCAGGTGAGTTAGGAGGTTGCCGCTTCTTGACTCAAACCTGCTTCAATCTGCTCCGGTCCATAGGATGGACCAATAAGATGAAAGGTGTGGAAGAAAAAAAAAAATCAGGCAGACCTCTTTCTGAAAAAAAAAGCAAAGAAAAAAAAAGGGATACTTTACTTCCGCAAGCTACCAGAGGCTAGTGCTTTGTACCACAACCCTAACGTTTACAACGCCACCATGTATCACATGGAGCCTTGTAACTAAAGGAACAGAAACTCTCATTTTGGGATAGTCTAATTGGATTGATGTTTTAGGTTTTCTGTACTGTTAGTGGTGCGGATACCAGTGCTAGGTCACCTGTTACTCGGGTCTACGGTCGCCACAGGAGGATAGTCCAGCAAATTTGATTTTATTTTGGAAGTGATTTTATGTTTATTACTGTATGTTGTTATTTGACAGCTTTTATGGCTTATTTTGGTATTTCATTATTTTAAGAGTCTTTTGTGAGACTAGTTTCTTTTAGATTTTTTTTGCATTTTTGGGGTCTATAAATATGTTGGACCGTACATCGTTTAGGGTTATGCTATGAATGAAAATTGATTCTGAAATCCTTTTTTTTAGCTCTGGCATGTGAAATTCTGAGTAGGGCTAGGTGTGAAACCTAGTTCTTCTTTCTTCTTCATCCTCTCCCTCTTTCCTATTTCTCCTCTCTCTCCTTCTTCTCTCTTTCTTCTCTTCTCCTGCTGTCTGGCATCAGCTAGGTCATGTTATAATGGCTTCTAAAAGGAATGAAAACATCATGATCAAAAATTTCTGGTGTGGAGATTATAGAAGAAAGTTCCGGCTCTGCATTCACTCGCTCAAGCTAAGCAACGTGATTCTTATCTACCAATAGTTTGTTCTTATAATTATCAATTGTTAGAATGAGGGAGTCTTGCACATATTGTTCCTTTCAATGGGTCCATCAGATGTGGGGTCAGGTTTTATTTTGATTCTTTACGGAAGATATTATAAACAAGATATGCTCCACTTTTTCCTCAGAAAGGATAAAAAGGCTGTTTGGAAAAGGTTAAGGTTTTACTGCCGTCTCAAAAGCCATTTTAATTAGTTTTTAGGTGCTTTCCATTTCATAGGTGATAAGTTGCAATGGATGCCTCATCGAGCATATTAATTAAACATCCACATTCTAAGCAAGAAAATGCTAGAATTTTTTTCACTCCATTACCACGCCAAAACAAGATACGTGGATACTATGAGATTCCTTAATCATTATTCATGAGTATTAGTGCCATGCACTATATGAAAAGAGGAGAAATATATAATTTTAATCCTTTCATTGAAAATTAAACATAACTTTTATCAATTCAAAAAGTATTTTATAATTTTTCGCAATTATGAGTACGACTCTACTGCAAGTTGTGTGGGTCCCAATTGGTCCAATTTACAAAAGTTACTCGAGAAGATCCCACCTGTATTATTATAAATTTATCCTTCTAATAAATTGGGTGGGGGCTACAAAAATATTGCCATTAGAAAAGAAAAGGTAAGTGAGATAGCAAAGGTTACCATTAATATTTGTCAACAAATTCAAGCTACAATGAGAGCTTTGGAGGCAGGGATTATTGTACTTGTTAGTAGCTATGGTTGGTCAAATTGGGCAAGCGGCCTTGGATTCAAAAAAATAGAAACAACATCTCTGTATGTGAAGATAAGGCTGTGTGCATTTAATCTTTTTCAGACCCACAATAATAAGGGTTTAGTAGACGGAGGTGCTCTTTTTCTTTAACCTCCGTAATTGATATATGATCTAGATGTGCTCATTGCAGAAGAATACATGACATATCACTCCTCAAACATAAATAATTTTTGGATAAATAATATTTTATTTTATCTTTTGCAATTTTTTTAAAAAAATATTCAGTACAATAAGCCCAAGCTAGAGTTGCAGCATGGGAATGAATTGAAAACTCAACCAGTATCAAGAACTTGAGCATCCTGATAAATTATCCACAAAATTTATGCTCAAGAGGGAATTATATGAAATTATTGTTATGTTATATTTCAACTAGTCGCGGCACCCTGACTGTCTGGACTAGTTCAAACCTGATATATGGCACTTTATTCAATATCTATAGGATGCTTTGTGCAAGTATCATTATACCAACAATGGACTTAATTGATAGCAATGGATTGCCTTCGATAGGAAAGTATCTGAAAAGTATGCTTTAACTTAACAACGTGAAGTATTTCATGGCCCCAAACAAGACTCCTTATCAAGGATATCCTTTTTTTCTATTTTATTAATATGTTGGAGTTTTAATTTTTTTAAAAAAAATATTTTTTTATTTCTTAATCTTATTTTAAATGCTTTAAAATACTTTTTTCTGAGACTTCTTTTTTAGAAGAGTTGTAATTTTTCGAGAGAGAATCATACGTACCTTCGGAACCATCGCGTCTCTTCGGTCTTTCGGATATAATCTATAAATAGACTTCTTCGGGATTAATCAAAAAATAATCGAATCTCTCTCACACTGGTATTATGTATCCCAAAAGTTTCTTCCACGGACAGTTTTTTCACTCTTCAACTTTTTGGTTTCTATTTTTTTATTTTTTTGACTGAAGAAGACGATCGGATTAAGCCTACACAGCGACCATGCTCGATCATCGCAAACTTATACAGAGGGGACGAATCATGTTCTTAGGGCAATGTATATCACACGCTTTAATTTAGACAAGCACTTTTCAATCTTCTGATTTATTCTAGTAGATTATTTCTTTATAATACTTCTATAAAATAAAGATATAGCAGTTTTTAGGCAAAATATTTTCAACATGATACATGTATTTTCTTGGCTTAAAAAGTCCATAATGACCATTAAACTCAAAGAAACAAGGTCCAGGATGCCATTTATGAAATGGTAAAATGGCAAATGAATTAGTACATAGACCAATTCTGTTTAATTTCTGCCATCAAAATATGAAGAGCTTGACAAGGATGTACGTATGCCTTGACCATCAGAACAAAAAAGAATGGATCATGCAAGCCATGCATGCTCGAGGCTATCTCAGCACAAGAAATGGTTTAAGGCAAAATTATCAGCATCTGAGGCCACATGGAAAACTAAAGCATGAAACATGGTCAGAAAAAGTTCTTGTTCTTGCGTCAGCCGTAATATTTCCACGTAAGAATGCCTCAGGCATTCATTAACTGACACCCTCAACGGTAAATAGCCGATATGTTGACAACTTATTGCAATGATAGACAAGTAATAGAAGCAGAATATAATAAGACAAATTCTATCATTGCAAAAGAAGCAAGAAAATTAATCCGCCACCTGAAGCAAATCTATAACGAGTTGGAGAAGAGGAAACACAAGTGCACACAATGAACCATGCTTGCCGCCCTTAATTAAGGAATCTATCAAGGGGATAAAATCATCATAGACTGAGTAGAGAACTTTTAAAGGAAAAGAAACAGAATTTTCATTCAAGAACTGTTTTAATCACCTCTACCCATACAAGGCTGATGTTTATTTAAGTATACGATCAACATATCCTTTTAACTTTCTGCATCTATGGGTACCTAGAATCGCCTATTTATGTGAGAACCCATGCGGACGTGTGTTTAGTTAAACATCAATTATTTGCTGAGCAGATCTTAGGTATTTATATAGGATTAAGGAATTCAAAAAATACCTTTTGGCTAACCTTTTTAGGTCAGATCCTGAATTGTGACAAATAGTGTCAGAGCTAGAGGGACACTGCAATACGAGTTTATGGAAGCTGATCACGAGCCGATCCTGATGCTTATGATTATATTTGAGTGGATTTGAACCCTTAGCCTAATGAGGACGTCAGAGCTTGAACGGAGAGAGTATATGAGGGCCTAAAAGATACAAGATTAAGGAACCCAAATGATACTTTTTGGCCCGTCATTTTGAGTGAGGTTGTGGGTTGTTACAAATGCTAACCCTCCCAAAAAAAAGATGAAAGACATTTCAAAAGCATGGCTTCTAAGGACATGGAAGGACCTACTTAACCAGGTAGTTTTCATGACAAATAATCGAAGGAGCCTACCACAACGCTTACTCTGCTGCTATTCTCTCTGCCATCGGACTCAGAAGCAGTATTCCTTATGGAAACAAGGCTTGGCTTGTAATTGTTGCAATATCTTCCATTCTGTCATGCATGGAAGAGGTTGTTGTGTATGCAAATATTTTGTTGAAAAGACAAAGGTGCTTCGTTATGACCTCTTAGATCATACATAAAGATACAATCCCAAAGCCAAGCCAGTAGAATTCCATCATAATCCCACACAGACAGGTACAAGAACTGAATTTTTAAATACTAACCCAAGGACATCGCATAGATACTAGGCCACACAAGACTTCCCAACCATGGAAAGGCTTCACCTTGTCACCGATTTCAAAGACATGATTACCCAAATTGAACATCTCTAAATGAGATTCTGCATTTATAAATCAACTCAATGGTTTCAAAAGCAATGTTTTATCACATCTATTACGTCAAATAACAAGTAATGAAAGGTATGAGAGAAAGATATGAACTTTATGGACGAACAATTCCTAATCAGCAAGAAAAGCACTAAATTTGATCATCAAGACTTACTCCATCTACATGGGACCGGCTAAATGGATCAGGGAATGACCCATCAAGATCTGGAATCGAAGTCCTAGCCAAAGATAATCACATATATATAAAAGAAAAAACGGAAGCGTAAACCCAAAAGCAAGATTCTCAATCCAAATCGAATTACAGCAAACGACCAAGAAAAAGAGATCAAGAAGGATCTAAAGGAGTGGTCACATGAGATAGCTGTCATGGGATTCTTGAAAGCCGGCGGAAGGAGCTCTTGTTTCGTTCGCCAAGAGCCGAGAGGGAGCCACACCGTTGAGGTTTCGTGGAGCGAAGGACCGACGAAGGCGGCTATGGGAAAGCGGAAGGTTACAGAAGCGAGGCACTAAGCCAGGGCCATATTCTAATGGCCGTTATAACGGTTTTAAAGAGTCCGTAAGAAGCTGAAACAGCTTTTTCAAAAATTTATCAAATATAATTTTTTATCTAAAAATATTTTTGGAATGTCAGAAAACACTTTTTTGATCCGTTACGGCGGGTTGTTACATAACCGAAATAACTACCTTGATTTATTTTGACGTTATTCGATACTTGGATATAATAATTTGCTGCGGGTAGATTTTCTACTGGATACGACCATTTTAAGTAGCACATGTCCGCGTGTAAATATATCATCATAATCCACAAGTAGAACCGGGCGGGCAACGACCGTTTTCGTTAACCGTTTGGGATTCTCTATCTCATCCTCTGCCTGGTCTCCGGCGGCCAGTCGCCGGCGAAGGACCGCCTTTTTATCCTTCAGCGCACGGCGCACCGATCATCTTGGTAGGCGTTAAATTTTCTCTCCCTTTTTTCTCAGACTTATTTTCTTCTTAATTCAGACCCTTCATCAACCCTAACCCTAAAACTTGGGGGTTGGAGTCGATCTTGGATTTAGGACGGCTGGAATCGGTCGTTTTCTTCGTCGCTTTCTGTATGATGTAATAAATTTAAGAATAAAGTTCGCATTTTTAGGTCTGGATCAAGGCATTTGTTTTTCCCAGCCACCGCGAGCACTTGATTTCTTCATTAGAGTTCAAATCTATTTGGTATCCAACCACGCCGAGAGGTTTCTTTCAGTTTTGCTTGATAATTTGGATTTTTTAAACTTTTGTCCGGATGAACTGAGCTGAGGAGTAGCTTGGGGTTTCCATTGCTTGAAGGAAAAGATCATTATAGCATCTAAATGACTACATTTTCTGTATTTTTGAAACTCCTCCGCCACTGGTCGGCTGACTGGGTAAACAGCTTCACTTTTTTAGGCACAATTGCTTATGAAATTACCAAATATCCTGCTGGCAATGGCCCTCCAAAATTCAGAAGTTTGTAAAATGAGTTAATGGTGAAAACACCAGAAGAAATCAACCTCCATATCATAGAATCTCTCTTATTAGTTGGTGACAGAATGTTCAGAACTTGATACAGAACTATGTATTCCTCCAGATGAGCTTCCTTCATGCTCTGCTTAAGCAAAACGTTTTCAGTTTTGTTTCTATATGCAGTCCAGGCATAGTTCTGAAGAAAAAGATAATCTGACATTGATGTGTATATAACATATAGAGGGAGCTAATTTCTTTCTTTGATGATTATTTTGGTTCTTGAATTTCTCAAATAAGTTTTCTAACAATTTATTTATGTCTTCCATTTTATCTTTCTTTGATAATCTTTTAGCTTTACTTTAGACTTTTGTCTTCCTTTTTATCTTTACACAACTGCCACCTGTTTTATCAATATCTAAATTTAGGTGATTGGGTGTCCAAGGAGGCCCTTAAAATACTATTTGATCCATTGATCCTATTTACTCTGCAGAAGTCAACCACCATCCATTTATAAAGTATGTTTTTATCAAGCCATTCATTGCTAGAAAGCTGTGTCGACACATATTAGCAGGTGTACATAGTCATTTTTGTTACAAGGGGTGAAAGTGTAGAACTATTTTTGTGTTTTCATGTGTTCTGTAGCCTAACATTAGTTCATTGATCGTCTTAGGATGATGATTGCTTGAGAGACTGCCATTCGGAATATTTAAAATTAACTGATCCAAAAGCTCTCATGCATGTGGTTGGAACCAAGATGGATTTTGTTGATGATGCCCTAAAGTATGCTTGCTCCTGGCTGATCATCTAGCTCGACTTTATGCTATATTTTTTCTTATTGGGCCAATAAATTAGAGTCATTTATTCATTCTGAAATAATTATCTCTGCAGTTCTGAGTTCATATTTATAAATCCTAATTCAGAAGGGTAGTGTGGTTGTGGTGAATCATTTATGATGGCTGGCAGCACTCAAGATACTAGACGAGGTAATATCATTAGAGAGCAACTGAACAAGAACTTGAGTCTAGTTGATGCTCATGTTCTGCAGTTGTCAGATACAATTAACATAGTGAGAAGAATATAAAGGTACAAAATGAAACTGATATGCCATTCCACTTGTGAGCTTTGAGAGTTCGCATTTTGTTAACTAAACATAGCTGATCCTTCATAATACTGTGTACTACAGGTAGCAGTTCATGCAGAGCAGTTGCTGTAATAATCTATGATTTTGTTATACTGTTCAACTATGGATGTAAAAACTGTTGTGGACCTGGCTGTAAGCATTTTTCTTACGCATTTTATGCAATGACATCGTCGGATGTATCACAACTATTTATTTTCTTAAAAGTTTTCACCTTACTCATTCTGGATTTGCATTTTACAGCATTTGATATTATTCGTCGGCGTAAATTGTCGGCGCATGAGTTCAAACAAAAGCTGTTCAGAAAGTGTCCTATTTTATCACTTAGAAATGGGAATTGAGATAAAATTAGTAATACTCACAAATGCCCTTGTGGTATATAGATGATTAGAACAACCCTATTAGATCCGAGCAGATGCCTGGTCCAATTTGAAAGTGATAACTTTTAGCTGTCGCCGGTGGAGGACTGGGATCAGGTAAGTTAACTGATCTATTATGTGGCTTTTTTTTTCAGTAAATCTGTTAAACTGGGGCAGGTTTGGGCTTTGTTTGCACAAAGATTTTGTAAAAGCCTGCCAGCCCGCTCCTTTTTCCTATCTTCCATCTTTCACCACAAAAAGAGGAAAAGAAAAAGCTTTCTTTGCATCTCAGGCCAAATGATTACATGACTGAAGCCTTGCCTTTTTTTATGCAATAATAAAGTATTATAAGACCGAATTCTCTCTTAAGGATGGATTGTGATATTAATGTTTGCTCAGTAGATCTCACAATCATAGAGAATGAAAACAGGACCGCATCTATAGACAGCTTATTTAGGTGAATGCTTTATTTCACTCTTTAGAGGTTTGGCCAAGAAGAAATACTAGATGATATTTTGGAATCTGTTTCTCATATTTGAACATAGACAAAACCATAATTTCTATTTAAGGAAAGTTGAAGGAACTGTTTCCATGTTGAGGTGCCTTGTGATAATTACAAAAAAGAAAGAAAGAAAGAAAGAAATAAGAAACACTAGGCATCATCTCATACAATAAAGTTTTGGTCATTTCAACCTGCCCCTAACACCCTACCAAAATGTGGTTTAATGCATTCCAAAGCTTGTCCAAACTTCCTTCTTCTTATCTAGAAACATCACATTTCTGGCAGCGTCCCAGATGCTCCATCTCCCAGTTCGGCTTGGGAGCAACTCTTTCATGACGAGGGAAGTATACCTAAAAGAACGCAAGAACATGGAAAAAATTCAATGTTTGCAAGTTGTAATCTGAGATCAATGCATAAAAATTATATTCGTGCTTATTGCTTATGCCTCTTTGTGTGATTATATACATTAACAATAGGTTTCATGTTACATGAATGAACAACATCAACAGCATATAAACTGCACTTGGCTGCAAGTCCTGTAAATTTCTAAGTACCTCTAATTTCTTCACCAATTCCTTTGCTGTTGGAGCTGAAACGATGATATGGCGGGCGCTTGGCATGATGAAACCTTCCTCCACAGCTTTGTCGATGAAAGATAACAATGAGTTGTAGTAGCCATCTACGTTCAGCAATCCCACCTGCAAGAAGTCCGAAAAATAAAAAGATTTTTGAGAATGCAGCTGCTTAGTCTCCAGTGCACAGACACGTATAGATCCAAGAAACATTGACGTTATCAAAGTTCATAAAGTTCAAAACTCACCTCATTTTCTCACTAAATAAAAATGGTAAAAAAAATAAGCAAAATTCAGCAGAGTTGACCAAATTACTTTGTGTTTGAGGTGAGTCAACCTAGCAAGTTGGATAAGTCCGAAACTCAGCTTGAAACTTGATTTTGTGACTGTTTTAAGTTGACTTGAGTTGAGACCAATGTAACAAGAAAAGAGACTACGGTTGACTTGCAAGTCAACTAGGCAAACTTTTAAAATGTGTAAAAGATAAAAGAAAATAATGAAAAATAAATGCTACTCAGCAGAGGTGACCTACTTACTACTTGAGTTTGCTGTCAGTCAACTTCACAAATTGGATAACTCTTGAACCAACCATGAAAATTTTGCGATGAATTGGAAAACCAAAATGATTGAAAACACAACCTGAGTTTCTAGTCAACCGAGCAAGCTCATAAGGCCCTATTTGGGGGAGTTTTTGGAGGGCCAAAAAGCACTTTCTGGCTCTCCAAAAGTACTTTTAGACAAAAAATGGTGTTTGGTAAAATTTTTGAAAAGCTGTTTCAGCTTTTGCGGGAAGCTAAAAACAGCTTTTGGGAAGAAGCTTCAATTTGGAGCTTTTCGAAAACGCTATTTTTAGCTTTGTCGGAAAGCTGTTTTTTGAACCAAAATACCCTCATTTAAATCACACTTTTTTTCCAAAATCTTCATCCCGCCTCTTCCTCTCTCACCTATCCTCTCCCTCTCCCTCTCCTTCTCCCTCTCTATCTTTTTCTTCCTCTCAACGCCGCCACCTCTGTTCCTTCTTCCTCTTCTTTTTTTTTCTTTTTTTTTTTTGTTTTGGAAGCTTGTGGCTGCCCACGGTAGCATCCACCACCCATGGCCGGCGATCCCT
>JAOXJJ010000481.1:428817-453364 GCA_025769935.1 Phoenix roebelenii
ATATTAAAACATAAACAGATCAAATTTCTGCTGCTTTGGATGTTTCTAAACTATATATCAATCTGAAACATGATGTCATACTGTTGAAATTATCAATTTTGTTTTCATTTGATGCATGTGTAACAGACATAAAAAATGCACGACTTTTTACTTCTAGCCAATTTTAATCTCATTGGTTATGATCAAGAACGCTGATTTCCATTTCGGAGGTCATTTATTTGTTTTTGACTGGGAAGCATTTGAATTCAAATGCTCTTGGAAGCTTTTCAACCCCACTCAAAATGTTTAATTTCATGAAAATAAAAGCTAATAAGAAGAATTGTTTTAAGACATCATTGTGTGCTAGAAAATGAGATTGCAGTTCTTTTGTTATTCTTGATTACCTAATGTTCATGGGTTTACTGTCGCTGAAGGCTTAACATTAGTTTCAATAATTTTCTATCTTGGCGAGGTGAATTGGTTAAATAAGAAGATTGTTAATAACAAGATGTTACAAAAGTGGTGTTATGATTAGGTTGAGTAGCTGTCTTTAAATTTTAAATCACCAAAGTTGTTTCTTCTCGTTATGAAATTATTTAATACAATAAACTTCCTTGCAGTAGTGCTTTTGGAAGGATATTTCATGTGTTTTTTAGAGCAATTTGTATGGCAGTGCAACTCATAGTGAATTTTAAATACATTAGATGAGATGAATTGGTGTGTTGCAACTTCTAATTTGAGGAATGCTGCAAATCACTGCAACTCCCAAAGAATTCTTGACATAAAGCAGCTGTTGATCCAAAAAAACCATTAGCACAAATTGGTCTGGCTAAGATTAAAAAAGAAGTATCAAGCAATTTAATGGGAATTGGTTTTAATTTGAGTCAATAGCCTTGATCCATGCATGACTTTTTTTAAGTATTTTTTTTTTATTTTTTTTAAAAGTTAGGATTTCTTCTAGAATTAAAAGTTTGATTTTAAAATCCACTAATATTCAAGCTTCAAAAAGATGGAGCTTGATATTCATAACCCTGTCTTAGTACCTTAAGAAACTTTTGGGCTTTTTCAATTTTTGTTGAAACTAGACCACTGAAGTTTCCATCCCTGAGTTCAATAATTCTGTACTTTTTGGAGAAAATTAGTCCTTACTTACTCCCTCTCTTTGGAGATATATGTTTGGTTAGATGATTTGTATTAGTTTTGGGATTAATCCGGGATCCATGAGTTGCACTGTCATAACTTTTGGTAAAGAGCACATGATGGTGTATTTCAGTTGAAAAATGGTGTTGCATGCACATTTTTGCTTGTATGGCCTCATGCATCTGCGAATTTGTGCTTATGTCCTTGCTATGGTTCATTTTTCTAATGGTAGTTTGTTGTGTCTTCTTTCTTTAAGACTTTTAGATTAAAGTTGGCCTTGTTTCCTCCATGTTCCTTGGGTGAATTTTGGTTAAAAATACTTGCCATCTCATGGTATCAAATGACTAAACTTGTAGTTCCGTGAAGCACCATATATAAAAACCTTTAAACTAAATTATTAATGGCTATAGGACTTTATATTAATAAGTATAACCAAGGGAGAAATTTTGGACCTTGCTGTTGCTCAAATAATACTTCTAAAGCTACCAAGTGTATACTGCCTTGGTGGCAAGTTGTTGTTTTGACCTAGAAATTAATCAACTATTTTTGTTGGAAACCCTATGTGTTTTTCTATTTTCAAGCATTCCAAAAATATTTAAAAATCTAAGCTTCCAAACTGTAAATCTATAACATGCTATATCTTTCCTTAGTTTTAGGTACTTGTTTATAAAGCTGTAACTGTTTACAAGATCTTTATCACAGAACAATAAATATTTCCACTTTCCCTTATTTGGGAATTCCTTGATAGAGAATAATATATAACTGACCTTATAAAATTCTATACTCATGCCCCCTTCTGTAAGAACATGAATAATTGAAAAAGCACTTAAAAATCTAAGTTGCTTTGGCAATAAGTTCCTGGAAAATTTTTTGAATTCTTCTAATTATGATGCTAATTTACATTTTGCATATTGCTCGTTCATTTAGACTTTAGAACTTCTCTTCTTACGTATTCATTTGTTTCAGTTTTTTTGGGAAGCTTCCTTTGCATGATTGTTTCCATTTTAGATTGCCTTGCTTAAATTTTATTTTCATGATCAGCTACTAATGTTATTATAGTCTGCATGATATTTTAATCCTCTGTTTACTAATGTGGTAACATAGGTTTTTGCTTTCTTTTGCAGCAAGCCAATGGAGGATGACACTAATGTAAGTTTTGTAAAACCGACATCTAAGCTGCATGTTTTTTGTAATGTGACTACCTTAAAATTACTTGTTAGGCATGTTTTTGAAAGTTGAAACTTGATATCATGACAATGTGATTTGAGGTCTATGCAAACTGAATATTCCTTTTTAGGTGCAAGCTTATTCAATTTTTGAACATGTCACTGTTAACCTGATAATATAAAAGTTTTGTGCAAGAATATGAATCCTTTATTACGAAAAGTGGTAATCATGAATTGTGCATTGCCATTATGAGTAGATTATGCATGTGGTCTTCTGCCCTCATCCTGGTTTCTTAGAGATCTTGGAGCTTGATTTACAAAGTGGCACTATTAGCAAAATTTTGTTCGGTGAATCTTTTTCTTTTTTAATCAAGTTAACAAAGAAAAAAAACATATTACCTTTTTTATTGACTTTAGAAACTATACATTTTTTTCGAAGTTAACTAATAAGAAAAGCATATACCTGTTTAAGTAACTTTAAAAACTATACAAAATTTTTTCCATGAATATTGAGAGGGGTGGCTGTTCAATTTGAGAAAAAGAGATGAATACCTTGAAGGGACCAAGAGAAGAAGCCTGAGATAAAGAATGGACTACCCATTGTTTATTTTTTTTGACCTAATCAGAAACCTAAACAGTTTATTAAAGTCCATCTTGATCAAATATCTTTTAACTTCAAAATGGTGCAGCTATCCATTGGGCTGAAGGTGGCCTAGGGTTGGAGGCAGCAATGCTTTTGTGATCGAGAGTCATAAGATCAAAATAGGCTTGAAGAGGATGAAGAAGAGAAATAGAAGTGGCATTACTTTATCCTTCAAGTTGAGATGGGGATAATGATAGCCTCGATTTGAGAATCATAGGAATACGAGTCTATGAAGTTGCTTACAAGTAGGATCTCAAAGTTTGAACTATGAATTAGTGCTCTAAAATAGGCAAAATTCTGGATATGTTAGATTGAGTTAGGTTGGTTGCATCCTTTTACGTACAAAAAAGGATATCAAATTTTGCTTGTTAGCTATTCTCATGAGTTTAAATTGTAATGTCTTTTTCAGCCAAAAATATATGGTTAGGTTAGTTGCAACCCTAGATCCTTTCGTGGGGAGAATTTGTGAGGCATTCTTCTTTATGCTTCATTGCTTTGGCTTGTGCCATTGAACATAATCAATCCCTAGTTATTGCATTTACCAAATGTTAAGGTAGTAGCTCAATTTCAAGATTTAAAAGTTCGGTTTTGGTTTTGGCTTTGGCTAGCCCAAAAGAGTTGTCATTTTTGCCAATGTTTTTAAAACCAGACCGGACCGGCTGATTTGACTGGTTTAATTGGGAGCTGATTGTTTGTCCAGTCTGATTCAAAGGATATTTTAAAGTGGTCAAAATCAGTGAAACCCGAGAGAACCAAATGAACCGGTCGGGTTTGACTTCTTTTTAACTCAAAATTCTTTTAGATTGGCTGAAACTAAGCGGCTTTGACTCTCCTTTTATCTTCTTCTTCTTCTTCCCTAGTCTCTGGCGACGCTCCCTCTTCAATTGTCTTCTCTTTGATGGCCGATGACAACGGAGGTGGTGGATGCGAGTGGAGATGGGGCCGGCCGGTAATATGTTTTCCCTCTCCCCTCTCTCCCTTTCCTTCCTTCCAACCTCCTTTCTAGCTATGGCTTGCCCAACCCCCCTCTCTCTACCCTATTTCTCTATTGTTGCGTGCTGCCATAGTGTCTTGGTGCTAGTGGCCGACGGCCCCTCCCCCTCTCTCTTCTACTTCATCGGTGCGACGAGTGACCAATGCCAACCCAACCGCCTACCACGACATCGCCATTGCCATCTCTGCCTCCATCCCCAACTCCTCTGACTAAACCACCAACATCCTCCCTTGCTTCATCTCCATCAACCCATGTTCATCCCCCTTCGCCATCGCTAGTTCCCTCTCCCAGTGCTTCCTCATAATCTCTAGTTCCATCCTTAGCCTCGCTTGTTCCATCTCTGCCTACTTCGCCATCCTGTTCAGGAACTCCTTCAAGCTCCACTTGCTCTATACCAGGGTCAAGGGTAGCACTAGCACATCCTCCCTTGGAGGATTCATTCTCTAGTTCCTCCTTTGCCGACCCCTGTTGCCTTCTTTCCACAGCCAAAGCCCCCCCTCGCAAGGCCTCGCTCCACGATAGCCGCCAACTGCTTGACCTCCGGCCTCACACAATGTTGGAGCCCTGTACTGCTCTTCGACGTCACTGGTCGACTTGGAAACTAGACAACTTGCTGGTTTGCTATTTAGTCCTGCTTTAAAAACATTGATTTCTTCTTTAGCTTGGATAGTTTCAGTTGAAATAAAAATATTTAAAGGAAGAAAAATTAGGAAAAGTGTAAAGAAAAACTATATAATTCTAGAAAATAATTCAGAAGTCATTTTAGTGATATTGTGTTGTTTGGAACCTTGACTAACTTTGTGCTGAAACAATTGAAAAGTTATGTTTTTATGTTTTAAACAATAGGTAAAATTTCACATTAATCTCTGTATTATTTGAGAATCTAACAGACAAAATTCGATGTAGTTGTGATATGAACACTAGAATAGTTGCATCTGTCAAAAATTACTTCCCTGAATTACATTGTAAGATCACATTGCTCCAAATCCCCCCCTCCCCCTCCCTCTTTCTCTCTCTCGATGCCGAGCCACCTGCACTATAATTACCTAGTTTCTAGCATTTGGGATGCACCACCCAAGATTCGAAAGCAGAATTTCTGGATGCTATGCGTAAGGTCTTTTCTATAGAATATGAATTTGATCTAGAGAAAATAATTCAAAGAGATGAGAAAATGACAAATACAAACACAGATGACCTATATACACTGCTTTTGTCATATGTCAGTTTCTGCCAGAAGGCCTGAAACTTTGAATTTACATAAGTTGAGTTGGTTCAGACCAAAAGTCAAGCTTTTATTTTGTTTTTGCAATTGTAGCCGAAACTTTATAACATGGTTATTTGGCTGGACTACCCCCTATGGTAATGCTTTTAAAAACTGGAGTTGTGACTAAGTAGTGCTTGGATCAGTTGGACAATTAAATGTTAAGAGTCAAGGTAATGACATTGAATGCCAGAGTCAAGGTATTGGAAGTGTCCCTTGAACCTACCCTTGACTATTGGATGTATGCAAACTTTGGAGGTACTTGATAGGTTATGTTTCATTATTCGACCTTGTTGAACTTGATAGTTATGGTCTTCCTTGGCCTAAGGCCTGTGAGTCCAAGTTGTTGCCCTTGAATTCATGTTCTTTCACTAAGTGTATAACTTTTTGATAAAAAGGGAAAGTTAAAGAAGCACTCATCCTTTCCATAAAAGGCTTATGGGCACTTGTCACCGCTTGATGCCTTCTTTGCTTTTAATATACCTGTGTCAGTTAAGTAGTTAAGTAGGATGCAACTAATAAGGCAGTCTAGCTAATGATGCTATCTTGATTGCTTCCATTTGTATAAGCCCTTAAATAACCTATGGTTGTCAAGTTAAGTTGGATTTCTGTTTGTGACTGAGATAAAAAAATTCTTATAGAGCAAAGGCTTCTTAAAGTGGGATGTCAAGCATTTTCCAAGGTGGACATTTCACTTGCCAGCTTTTTTTTTCATCTTTAGTTTCTTGACGTGGGTAACACGTTTATCATGGCATGTCCTCATGAAAGAGGCATATGCCCCTTGCTTGTTTTATGGGCAATGGTACTATGTGTTGAGAGTGTACCTATGAATTGGTTTTGAATGATTGTGGTTCATGATCTCTCCCATTATTTGGACGTGCCCTTATGAGATTTGAGTTTGTTGACTTGAATGCCCCACTGACCTGAAGCAGGTTGTTATGTAACTAACAATGTATGCTAGGGGTTCGATTTATGCAGGTCCATTTTTGTGAACTATCAAGTTGCTATTTCATGATCTCGTTTGGGTATGTAACATAGAACCTTTACTGTGCAACATGAGATGAAGCCCTCCCACCAACTTCCATCCTTCCATTGTTCCATGGTTCTTGTATGGCTGAAGTTGGTTTTAGTTTCATATAGACAAACTGACCAAATTAATTTCAGGACAGGAGGTTTTTAAGGTTTACTGGTTTCCCCATAATTTTGGTCGAGTAATCCACAAAATCCATGTATAAGCTAGATTAAATAGCGTTCTCCAAACAAAAGGGCCTGTTACCTTATTATTTCAGCCTTTAACCCCATCACTAGCTTTTGTATGATTCTCTTCGAAAGGTCCTTAGGGTGCTTGTTTAGCTGTCAAAGAATGAAAGTTAGACAAAATTACAACTATGCCCCTCAAGTTTTGTAAAAAAATAAAATAATTAATGCTAAATTAAGTTATCTTTTAGTCCAGGCAAACTTAGCTCAGTGTGATGAAGATTTAACTTGATAAGATAGGAAAGTTATGCATTCAAATTTAAGGCTTTTGGAGAGGCAGATATACACTCTTAGTTGTTTATCTGTCAACAAATGAAAATACATCGGTACTATTAGCATAAAATTTCTGAATGTGCCCCTCAAGTTTTTTTAAAGATAAAGAAATGTAGTCAACGCTACATTGTGTTGCCTTATATCCCAGCCAAATGTAGCGTAGCATGATGAAAATTGACTCAATAAAGTAAGAAGGTTAAATATGCAAATAAAAGCCCTTTGGATGGGCTTGTGCTTTCAACTTTTTGAAGTGTGAATATGCAGATAAAGGATCTTTGAGGGATATATCAGAAATATGATGGAATCCCAATTAGTACATATGAAAAAATAGTTAACAAATATTAATTTTGGTTGATTTCAAGTTGATCTTGTGCCAAGGACAGTATTGTCTCTGATCAGGTCAATTTTGAGTCAGTTTGTATTGAGTTGGTATCCAGAGCCTTTAACCTGGAGACTGCACAACATGAATAATGTTTGTTTGCCCTAGGATGACATAAAGTTGAACCTGAACTAGTCTTGTTGGCTGGCTGTTAATGCTGGCGAACTTATATCACAAGCTCATTGTTTAGGAACAATTCAAATTGGGGATGGATTTCAATTTACATTGTGATGTGAAGAGTCCACCAGATACTAAAAAACTAAGAGAGGTGACAGAAAGAGATTAGATGACAAATCATTGATACAAGCTTATACATGGAATAAAATGTCTTGAAGAGACAAGAACAATGAGCAATAGCAAAAAACATGATGGGGTTACAAGAAATGTATTCAATGGAATGTAAGTATTTCATTCACTTATGTATTCAAGGAAAGAGAATCAGCTAGAAGATCGAGGCTGCGCTAATTGAGGGATTCAATTTGATCAGGTTTAATTCTTTGGACTTTCCCTTAGCTTAAAAATTTGTGACTTGCTACCGGTTTGCATCATCTTTCATCTCCCTCATAAAAAACGTTGCTACGTGGAATGCCATTCTGAAGCTCATTGAAGACATTGCTTTAAAGGACAACATATGAAGTGTTAACTATGATAACTATTGCTGATGCAAACCCACTTTTTTTGTATCAGCTAAATCTTGGTGATGCTTCTATAAGCTGTATTACAATTTTCTCGACCAAACTGACGAATGCTTGCTTGTTCCACTTCTTATAGGCTGGAAAGAAAGAAGAGGAGGAATTCAACACAGGCCCTCTCTCTGTTCTGATGATGAGTGTCAAAAACAATACCCAGGTAAGAGACTTATGCTGTTCATTAATGTATGCCAACATTATTCTCAAAGAGGGTTAGCTTAATGGTTGCATAATTTTCCTGTATTGTGTTCTTTAGAATGAGCTCATTGAGTGAATGTAAGGGTGGCAATCCTGACCTAGACCCATTTACCTGATCTGACCTGCCTAACCTTACCCGAAGAAGAATAAAAAAAACACTAATGGTAACCTTTCGAGCTGACAAAATTAGTAATATTATTTGTGAACATATTCAACAATATAATAGAGAAGTAAAAGATTGTGAATACTGGTACCGGGCCAGGTATGGGTCAGCCTACCCCAGCCCCCCACCAAGTTGGGTGGGGTTCGGTTCAAGATCCTTTAACCTGTTGAGCCATTTGGGAGATTGTGATTTGGAGTTTGGACATCTCACTCACTGTGGAGAAAACTTGTTTTAAAAGTTGGGTTGGCATGTAATATTTACTTAGAGGTATGTGATTTATATTAGCATGTTGCTTTCTTTGCTATATTATTATTCACTAGTTAGTGTATTCAGTTTTTAATTTCCAAACAGGTTTTATTTTTTTTTCGCTACAGTGAAACAGATTTTGAGTTGGGTTGTAGCTCAAACAATTTTAAAAAAATGTGGACAAAAAACAGTCTATCCATGCAATAAAAAGCCCAAAGCTAGATGGGCCTGAGCCAATTAAACAGGTCAACAGGTCTGATGCAGTCAGGTCCATAGGGCCTTGATGTATGATCTCGATGTGATTTGAACTGAACCTGACCTGCAAATTTCCAACCCTAAGAAAATGGCATCGATTATTAGTAATCTCTGCTTTTTTTTTTTTGCAATTTTGAGTCATTGACATAAATTCTACAGAGGAGGAATTCCTTCTGTTTATCTTTGTGGGGATTCTGGTTTTAATTGGGGTCTTCGTGTCATCGGGCAAAAACTTGGATTATATTTATTTCTTTACCTTCTGTGCTCTAAATTCCAATAAAACAATTCAATAAGATTTGGACTTAAACTATTGCCACATTAGGTACTCATTAATTGTCGGAACAACAAGAAGCTACTTGGCCGTGTGAGAGCATTTGATCGCCATTGTAACATGGTTCTCGAAAACGTCAGGGAAATGTGGACCGAGGTAGTCTCAACACTTAATTATAGTTATTTTTACATCATTACTGTATCTACAATGATTAGTTATTGTTTTTTTCTGCAGATACCCAAGACTGGTAAAGGCAAGAAGAAGGCTCTCCCTGTTAACAAGGATAGATTCATCAGCAAGATGTTCCTTCGAGGGGATTCTGTTATTATTGTTCTCAGGAATCCCAAGTGAGGATCAAGTTTACTCTTGTGCAGAATACAGGCATGTCGTACTTGTAGTGCAGCTAATCTGTGTCTGTCACTAATATTGACTTGCGGGTGTGCTGTCCATCTATCCTGTGTAATGGTTTTTATCACTATTTTGATTTGTATGCCATTTTTCAACTGGATTTAGATTTTGGGTTTTTAACCGATAACTTGATATTGAAGCTTCTTATAAATTTTTTACATGGTGTACTTTTGATTATTTTCATCATATGGAGTAGCATGCACATCGGATCAAGTAGCACATGATATGTTTTTTTTAATGGTTTTGTAGTATCAAAGAGATTTAAGGTCACTTGTGACCCGGTTATGGATGATGCCTTGAAATTCAGCTTGAATGGGTTCTTTGCTTAAAATCTAATGCCAAGCATTAGTTTTTTTGTTGATTTCATAGCATGTGGTGAGGCTAGATATATAACTTTGTAGCGTGGAATAACAAAGTGAGGAGTGAATCTACTTTTTTCTGCAAAATATGGAAGATCCATCAGAAAAATGTGTGAATTTTCATCTTCTGATGATTTGATTTTTGGGGCTCTGTAGGAATCGTGGTCTTGAGAAATGCATTTATGGAACAAATAACTATTGTTTAAAAAGCTTAATGAGAAATTTTTACTAGCCAAAGCTGAATTGAAGATGAACTCTTGCTAACAAAGGCTGGATTGAAGTTTTAACCAGTCTGCAGCACCGACAGTCACGAAGAGTTGCTTTGGTTTTTTCCGTTGGTGGCTTGATATGGTCGTGAAGTGGTCAGAGAGCTAAGGTTTTGTGGGAGTAATGGAGGGCAATGGAAATTGGATATGATCCCCCCCCCCCCCGCCCTATGCTTTTCAACGGAGTTGTCCACAACATGGTAGGACTATCATGTTCTTCGATAGGGTTATCAAGTGGCTAGTATCATGTTCTTGGATCGGGTTATCAACTAGCTTCGACGCGGAAAGGTTGAAGGATGTTTTTTTCAAAATATGAAGCTCAATGATCCTTCCCTAAATAGGGAAAATAACACGTGTATTTGGAAGTAAAACTGACAAGGATGTTCGCCAGGTTTATGTGGAAGTTAGGGAGTAACGCTGTAACAGCAGGTGTCTGCTTTTATCTCTGATGAATTCATCATTCTGAGAATGTCTCGTTGTTGCACTTGGTTCTTTTGGGTTCGAGAGAGATCAACGGGGCAGATGAGGAGAGAGGAAGCTGGAGAAGCTTGTGTACTTTGTAATTTGCTTATGACATCAGTTGACAAGCTCTAATTCAATGCCTAGATTTTGCGGATGGATACCTGAGAAATTTTTGATGCAGTTTCCTGTGGTGGATCAAGATGTAGCGTTGTTTCTTACCTGAAATTTGTGTGGGAGTCAAAAGTTTTAGATTATGTTCTCAGCCCAAGGGCCTCTTCCTCGTTGTTCTAATAATCTGCAATACATCCATACTATATTTTCACGCTTGGTTACAAAAAGATGAAAAGTAATTAGGAAGCTGCAGCCAACATGATGAGAAGGGGATAGGCATGTAAACAAGGGGATGAAGGTTATTAGATGGGCATTTCTATCATCCACACTGTAACTATTGGAGTCCAAATATTTTGGGAAGCGAGTCAAATATGAAACCTCCAGTTTCTAGGTATGAGAATTAGGATAAAGTCCCAATTCCTAACCTAGATTCCTATTCCTTGACAAAGTTAAAAGCAGATGATAAGTTTGTTGTTCAACCGGGGGAAAAGAAAGGGGGCAGATATTCCACTCCCACACTATCCTGAATGATTTATCCTGCTTCTCCCATACGTACAGCGAGTGTCGGCTAGCAACTTAGCTTGAGCTCTCTTCCTCCATAGAAAAGTCTGGTTCAGATGGCTTCCTCAACCCACAATCCGGCACCAATGAGACCTCCCCGCCTTCCCTCCTCGTGCTGGTCACCAAACGCTTCACGAACACGGCCCCCTCCGGCCCCGGAACTGGCGCTCTCCGCGACTCCGTCAACTCGACCGGTGCCTCATCGTGTGGAAGCTCGGTCGAGGGCCTCCGGCGCTTATGCCGCCCCCATGCTGCTTGTATGAAGCAAGCAGCCCAGGTGCGCCACTGGTGGGAGTAGAACCTGAATTTGTGCCGAAGTTGCTTGCTATGGAGCCTCCGGAACTGCGAGGCGACGAATTTGAGGTCATCGGCGACGAGCGCGAACGCTTCCACCTCCGACACGGCCTGGACGGTGCGCGTGGACGAGGGAAGGAAGGCCGCCGGACGGGGGTCGAGCGCCCACGTCAGTAGCTCCTCGCCGCAGAAATCGCCGGGCCCGATCCGGCAGCAGTTGAAGAAGCCGGTGCGGCCGCCGTTGGTGGTGTAGGAGTCGAGATGGCCCCGGATGATGAACAGCATCTCGTTGACGGGGTCGAGCTCATGAACAACGTATGTGCCGTGCGTGTAGAGGGCCGGCTTCAGCCGCTCGCAGATGGCGTCCAGCATTCGCTCGTCCATCTGATCGAACAGCGGCACCTGCACCCATTTATATGCTGAAATTAACACCCAGCATGCAAAGTCCGGGGATTTTTTTTTTTTAATAGAAAAAATCACTTTTACTTTTATATAAAGACAAGAGAATTTAACTATAAAAAAGGACACACAGAAATCTCAGAGGATTTCCGGCGAAGTTCATTTGTTCTCCTTCCTTCTCTTTATTAGGTTAGCAAGCATGCAACAACTATCAAATAGATAATGGTTTTAAAGGTGGACTCGTGTTCTCGAAAGTCAATGGTTGACCTGGTGACTACGGTGCATGTTGACGTGTTGACTGGAAAATTGAAACAAAGCGGCAGCCAGGGAGATGGATCCATCCTTACCCTTCGAACTAAGTCGAGGCACAGATGGCGCTTGATGTCTCTGCGCAGATCCAGGGGAAGGCCGAGAAGCAGTTCTTCTTCGTTCACCCCTTGGGTTGCCACCCATGTATGCTCTTGGTATCTCCGAATGGACTGCTTCAACTCTGGGGGCAGCTGCCGGTGACGCATCCATTGCTCCGTGTCCGTCCTCTTAATCCTCCATTCCTCCAATCGGACTGTTGTTGCTTGGAGGTAGGACTGTCGAATAATAAAAAAAAAAAACCGAAAGAAGAAGGAGAAACAAGATTAATACTTGAAATATGCAGCACTTATCTTGCGTCAACTTTAATTACTAGTAGTCACTGGTCTCAACTTGGCACTTCGATGACAACTATCGTTGCTCTTGCATCCCTTTGTTCTTATAGATCTTGTTCCCAGGTATTGGAACATGGAATTGTTTCTTCAATTATACAGTCCTATCATGGATTTCTTAATTTGATGAATTGCTCGCTTGAAATCAGTATTGGCATGTGGAGCTTCCCTCTCTCTTTCTTCTTTCATGTTCGTGCATGCTTTGAAACTATTAATCATGAGCTAACACATCATAATTTGGAATTTTATAGCCTTTGTGTTGAATAGACGTTGGCTAGTCCATGAAAAAGGAACTGTCTATCATTTGGATTATCGAGCAATATTTGGATGCGTAAACTTACTTGCATATTGCCAATGAGCAATCCAAAGAGCACCAACCCAAGAATGGCGATGATAATGGCGAAGCTGTTTTCTCCTACATATGTGCTTGTCGAGAGATTTTGCCCCAAACAGCTGCAGAATATAATGAATATCAGGCATACATGATTCAGATTAAAACATTTTTAGGAAGATCCAGACATAATGCTTACCTTAGATTCTTCAGTCCCCACCAGAAGCAGTAGAAGTACTTCTGGAGGAACGGTGAGGATGTGATATTAAAGTTCACTGCATCAGCATAGATCCCAAACTGATAGAAATTTTTATTAGGGTCACATAGATCTGTTAGATTGCTCGATTGATACCACCTGTTCCTAGAATTGTCGATGCTTCGACAATTGAAATATCGGTACTGACAAGATGGGCTTTCAAGACGGCAGGCCTCCATCCAGCATGCTTCTTGTCGCTCGATCGACAGAAGGTACCAACATGCTCCTAGCACCTACGCTCACGAGGCAAATAGATTGCTTAATTAGAAGATCAAAAAAGAGAAATTAATCCGAGGCAATCAGATTTTAATTTATATGCAGTTGGATCCTTTTGTCTGTTATCATGCACTCTCATTTTTAACTCGAGGATTTTATAAGAATACAGTGATATGCAACTGAGAATTAGGGTAAAAAAAAAAAAAATTCTACCACCATTGATAAAATGTTCGTGTTTATCATTATTTTCCAAAAGAATTACCATGCACTCAGGGAATCAAATACGAGAAGTGAAATAGGATCTACACTTCATGCAAACTCCATAGATGTCTTAACACACACAGATCTTGATGAGGTGCGGATTTTACTTACATGGCTTGCGAGCATGTAGAGTACAAGGTTGTATGCAGCTCCTGCCCATGCAGTTTCAGTCATGACCCCTGATGTCTTTACAATTTGCTTTGAGAGTGGAAATATTAAGAACAGCCTTGGAAGGTATTGCAGGATGATGCTAAAGCGAAAAACGTTCTTCATGTGGACCATTGTGGAACCTTTTAGGCTGGGAATGACGATCCACAGTAGAAACTGTCACCACGAATTCAAGATCAGTTCTCCGAAATGTAAGAAATGAATTCTTACAAAACAATAGCATCCACTAGTAGTGGGGAGAGATCCGTTAAGAAAGTGGTATGTGGTTTTGTACCTGGGGAAGAGGCAACGCAGAAATGAGGTCGAGACAGAAGCCCTTGGATTGATACCTTGAAGCAATCTTGTAAGAATCGATAACGAGCTCGCCCCTCCCAAATACCCGAGAGGATGGAGCAACAAATGCTGTTCGATAGCGAACAAAGATTCGAACAGCATAGAATACATCTGCCAGGGAGCGCAGCACTGTGAGAGCTACTTCAAGTGGTATCTCTATTTCTATGCACTCTGTTTTCTGAGTTCCGGGCAAGTAAAAAAACAGAGGGTCCAGGAAGAGTGAGATCAGGCATGCCACCAAGAAGGTTTTGTTCCACCGTTGAATTATGCGTCCATGAGGATCTAAGAACTTCTTCTCGTCGTTCATTAAAGATTCATAATCCTCTGAGAAGACTCGAGACAGCAGTGTCTCTTTGAATGATCTGCAGGGCTTCTGAGGACAGAACATGGATCCTGACTTGCGTCTCCACGCCCCAAACATGCTGTTGGCGTGTTTGGCCGAATTGTTTGAATTGCATTTTGTTGGTCTTGCAACTTCAACATCATCATCATCATCATCATCATCATCATAAAATCTGAAAAACATTTGAAAAAGGTGAAGGTAATATCCTCTTGTGAGGACTTAAGATTGCAATAAAAAGCGAACTGCTTCAAGGTATTCGATACATTTTTCCTTCCTAGAAATGGAAGAAAACAACCAAGGACTATATAAGAAATTCTCATGTCGATCGAATGGTTCTCAGATATCGCACATTCAAAATTCATGGAAGACAATCTCTAGATTTCATAACAAAGTAAAGGATCTGTGCTCCTTTTTTTTTATATTCACAGAAAGCTGAACTCAATCTACTTCCTTTTGTATTGAATTAACTGGAAGGTATTAACGCATCTAAGAAGAGAAGCAATTCCAAGTCAGAAACAGTTGACGATAAGCTCACCTGACAGATCTTGAGCTACCATAAGCCATTGTGTCTTGTGACGACTCCTCTTCTGTGTCATCAAATCTATTGCCTGCTTATATGTCGTTGCAGCATGAAGGCATCGAAACTCCAGAAAGGGACGACAATTCGATTCTCATCCATAAGAATAAAAAGATATCCTTGTTTGTGTCATTGCAGGATGAAGGCATCGAAACACGAGGCGTCGAACTCCAGAAAGGGACGCACTTCATTTCTTGTCCATAAGAATAAAAAGGTATCCTGCAACTACTTTCACCAGGGATCCTGTGAATAGAACAGCCTAGTTGCATTAAAAGCTCTGGAGATCCTTCCCTTGGGGACCTCAAACATATGGTTTGGAACATGTGACTACCGATATATTTATTACATCTCCTTTTCTCTAAGACTCTTAAGTTAGCAACGTAGCACGTCTATGAATCTATCCAAGATGGGATCGCTCTTAGTAATTGTTCTCCTTCTCATTCTCTCCTTTTTCCCTCTAGAAGTTTTGCTTCTTCAGGTGACAGTAGATGAAGCGTAGTTTAATCCTGCTAGGGTTTCGGGCATGAACCCAATTGTTTGGATAAATGTTGTTATGAACGGATCATATGGAGGCCAAGCTTTGAAACCATCTCAAAATGTTGCCATAATGAAGCCAAAGAAGTTTAAAATTGAATTGAGGAGATTATCTCTCATCTTTTTTCTTAGATACCCATTCCGCAGAAGCATTTGGATCACTGATAGAAATTTCAGCTTGCCTGAGAAAATCTTGGGACCGGCTTCTGATGGCTTTGTTTTGGCATATATGGCTCGATCCGAATTGTACGATATTTCTGGGCAGCAGGCAATATTCTATATTCTCAGTTCCGTAGAAAACCCTACAAGCTTTTTATTTTTGACAGGATCTCGGGCCTGTAAAAATTAAAGAAGGGCACAACAAGACGTGGAAATATTCTTTTTTTTTTGCGACTAATCCTTATTTTGTGGTCTTTGTTTGGAGGCTTCTTATTTCCCTTCTTCTTATATGTAATTTTCTTCACTAATGAATTTGGGAAAGTATTTCACTTCCTCCTTTTATACAAAAAAAAATATTTTTGCTTTACTACTAAAATCATTATCAGCTAGCATGAGATATTACAAATATTTCGTATCTAAATTGATGCCGGCATCAGCATATCTGGAATTTTTTTTGAAAGAATTTGTTTTAGTAGTATTTTGCTTTGAAGACCAATTATTCAATTGTATAATTTTGTTCATAAATTCAGAATTATTCCAATGGTCACATTTCATTGTTTAATAATTAAATGTTCTAGATTTGAGACCTAGATGAGCACTCTCAATTATTTTGGATTTGGATAATTATAGTATAGGAAGATCTATTTCATTCTCTTGGAAAAAAAATCTGTGTTTTGTTGTTCATAGTTCATAGTTCATACCGTGTTATACTTTGGTACCAGCCATTCAACAACTAATGGCATCCTCCTTTCTTTAAAACAATGAGCAGAGAGGAATATCAGCTCCTACAACCATGATTCATGGATCTAGATCTTAATCATCCATGAATTAATACGATGCAATTTATGGGTTGAATTTGCCCTTTTTTTTCTTGATTAGTAGTATAATAGGAAGACCTCTAATGTTGTTGTCATCGTAAACCCGTCAACTAAAATTTTAGCTGCGATTCTTCACGTGCCACTGTTGTAATTAATTGCGAGGTGTGGGAAGTGCCGGTAGTTCTTATCGAGGGACTTGGTACTCCGTGTCCTACGAGCCTTGCAGGAGAGATGGGACCCACCGGGAGCGAGACGGGACCTCAAAAAGGAGTGTTTCACAGGGTGCGAGTGGCCACGATGATCCGGGCATGATACGCTCAGACGTGTCATGTGATACCCGATGGAATCTTGTAGAGATCCGAAGCCTTTAAAAATAATAATAATAATAATAATAATAAGCCATGGGCCACATATTGGTCATCATCCTGTGAAAATATTTTTTTTCTAAAAATATAATTTTTTGAAAAAAAAATTTCTAGAAAGAGAATATCTGAAAATATACTTTTGGCATGTTTGGTTAAACATGGAAAAGTGACAAATTTTCAGAGTGCCTATATTTGGTTGACCATCCACTTTCATGGAAAAATTATATGTAATTCCTATTATACCCTTAATAAAAATTCGATCTTTAATACTGAAGGGTCATTTTGGGAAAAAATAAAGATAAAGCGATTCTCACCTCATGGGAAAGTAATTTTTTTATGTTTCTCATGGGAAATACTTTCTCATGAAATATGGGAATCATATAATCCTATGGAAATACAACTTTTTCATTACTTTCCCGTTGACCATACTTTTTCCCCTTCTTTTCCCCAGAACCAAACGAGCCCTAAGATATTCTGGAGGAGAGTTGGTATTGAGCCGTGGACCTCCTTAGCTATGTGGCTCTATTTTCGAGCAAAAGAGATGCATACCATACAAGAAAACTTCAATACTTTTGTCTGGTATTCGTAACTAATATGCTAAGGTTTTAGCTTTGAATAAAAGATTCACTCCCTTTATGATCCGGGTTTCCTAGTTGCCCATAGATTTGGCAAGTCTAGAATTTAAAAAAGTACAATATTTGACTTATGTAAGAAATTAAATTTTATAATCTAAGAGTATGCTGGGATAATTAGGCTGAAAATTTTATTGAATTTGTGAATTAGACTAGCACAACCAGCAAAATTATAGAATTAGAAGTTCTAAATGGATCGAAGTGAGATTGCAATAGACGTAGAGTCCCAATGATGCGACTGCTGCGATGTAGTTTCTGGATATAATACGGTTTTGGTGGAAGGGGTGGTGAGGAATGATGCAGAACTGAGGTTCCTCTTTTATTAAAAGATTGGGTGGGCTGCATATAATAGTAACACTCTAGACTCTAAAAGAGACTACAATGAAATAACCCTCTTGCATAATTTGTACTAGTCCCGCTATGCGCCATGTTCAAAGTGGGTATTGTTGGAATGTAATTGAGTCCCTCATCTCAGGTCCAAACTGTTACATGTGTAACTCCCTCGTGCCAATTTGAACTAATCCTGGCATTTGGACTACCCCACGATAATTAAGTATTTGATGTTATTCATTTATGATTTGTTATTAATTTTTCATTTATGATTTATTATTAATTAAAACTGCTGCATCAATTTTTACACAACCCGCAATATATATATATATATATATATATATATATATAATCTTGTGCCCATGAGACTCCCTATGGTGAACATCCACATTACTCATCTTACTGTTAGGTTAGCTGCCAACTTGTTGAAGACGCACGTTGACTTGCAGCTGAAAAACGAAAAAAAAACACCATGGAATGCCATTCACTTCACATGACCACCAACTTGAACAAAGATTTTTCTACCAATCTGTCCCAATTTCTTCAAGAAGGAAGCATACTCCAATTCTCTGTTATTTAATCTTTGTACTTAGGACTATGTTGTGCATTTTCCCTATTAACTAAAATCAAAAGAGATTATAGCTACATAACAATGATGACAAGGTCCAATCACAAATATTCCATTCCAAACATTTCACTGTTCTATGCGGATAAATACAAATATAGTGCCTCTGTACTTTTTCTCATTAAGAACAAAATGATTACCAAATAAGATAGTAAATTGAAATTTTATTCAGAGAGATTTTCTCTTACATTCAATATTCAACACGCTTTCTGCTTCTCGATAACAGCAGTCAAGCAAGGATGAAGAAGCATGAAAAAGAGAACGGCATTAGAAGTGGAAAACTTTTCATTCGAGCTACATAGTTTACCCTCAGCGTGATTAGAAGGAAAACATGGAATTGCTGCCTTTTTAGTAACAAAACTACCAGAAAACAACAAATTTTTTCATAGTAGTATGTGGAACCGCATGGTGTACCCCAACACTAAAGATTCTTTCAAAAATGAGATCATGGCGGCGGGGGTTCTGGTTCAAACAGCGGCGGACAGCAGCTTGTGAATAATCCGCAGCAGCAGAGACACCATAAGCTGCAATGTTTAGAAGGGAGAAAAATATTTTTTTGGACAAGCCAAATTAGTTTGCAATTCTACTGTAAAATAAGGGAGCTGCATTTTTGTTTGTCGGAAGAAGCAGTAATTGACAACTCACCATAAATCCAGGAAACCAACCGGTGGTGGTGCGGGTGCTGGCGGGAGGAGAGGCACCTCAGGAGGGGGTGGAGGAGGAGGGGGATCCATTCCAGTATGTCGACATGAAATGATGAAAAGCAGGTGGCCGCCCCCTGCATAGCATGAACATATTCCTGATCAACCACCAACTACCATTCAAAACATCAGTATCCAGCTGATAGTCAGCAACATTTGAATTCATGACTTGAAATAAGTAAGGGGTAGATAAGGATTCTTAAGACTGTATGGCAATGTAATCAATAACTATAGGAAGCAAAGAGCGAACATAATAACATCCATGGCTACCGAAAAATCATTACAGAAAACAAAAGGTCATGTCTATAGCCAATAAAGTGGCTTAAATGCAAATAACTAGTCAAACCAAATGTAAGCACTGAAGAAAAAAAAAACATCAACACAAAGAAACCCAGTCTCTGAAAAAAAGCAATGACATAACTAAGTTGCTTAAATTAGCTATCACCTATTTGGAGCAATACTTAGGATTTGAATCCTGGACCTCTTGAAGGGCAAGTAGGTGCCAACCAACTTAGCTAACAACTGTTGGCGAAGCTCAGCTGTTAACTGCATTGCACAAAGTATGTCAAAATGCAAAGAAGAGATATATAAAAAAATAATAAACCAATTTCTTTTCTTATGACACCTATCAACATAGAGCCTGTTTGGAAAATCTAGCAGAATTGGGCTGGATTGCCCGTTGGATTATGGATTACACAACCTTTTTAAATATAGCTCATATCAACCCAATCCCTCTCCAGCCAGCAGTCCCATAGGCTCATAGATGGGATTTAGACAAAGACTAGGATGGGTTGTTCGAAAAAAGAGGTGGACCAGGACCCAAGTCCCCTAGAAAATTAGGTCCAATCCTACTGAATTTCCCAAATAGGCTCGTAGATGGAAAGTTTACCCGCTTGTTTGTGCACTTGCATCAGGATTTTGATTTTCACGGGACCTTATTGCTTGGAAAACGCTAGTTCATATATTCCTGCCCTAGCCATGCATCTAGTAAATGATGAAGTAACGAAATCTTTACGATGAAAAGACATGGACTTAGATTAAACTAAGACAAGGTTGTATGCTTCTATTATCAAAATCAAGAAATACTAGCTCCAAAAATCAATCTTGACAATTGACATTAAAACAACAGTAGGTCATCCAAAATGGTGGAAGCAATGATCGCAGTAAAACGCTTATCAATACTAAAAAGAAAATACGGAGCAATTAAATAACAAAAGAAATTTCAATAGAATAGAACATCAGTAGAGAGGGAGTCATCAAATCTAATATACAATAGAACCAAGACTTAAATGCTTTCAACGCTAAAAGTTGAATTTTTTTAGAATTTTTCTTTTGAATAAAATCAACTAACCTTCTTGGTCCGGCGTTTGCCTCAAAACCCTCTTCATCTCCTCAAGTTCCCTTCCCGAGCCAAAGCATGGCAAGCCTGCAGTCGAGAAATCCTAGCGTCCCGAACTCTAGTGCTCGAAACCACATCCTGTTCATTAAGATCCCATCCTGCCCACCGCCGCGAGCTTCCCGACCATCCCGCATCCGATTCGATCGGCGGAACAGTGGCCCGAGCGCTCGTTCCGCTAGGATTGGAATGTCTCTCCCGGAATATGTCGACGAATCAAGAAGATGCTCCTCCGCCGCGTCCGCAGCCGAGAAAAACGAGGGCTTGGGGGCTAGAGGCGGAAGAGGGACGAAAGGTCGGAGCTTCCATCGGAAGAGCATCAAAGAGATACGGTTTCGAGGTGGAGAAGGGAGAACAAAACCCTAAACCCTTCTTTTGAGTTCCCGAGAGCCAACGGTCTTGGCCCTGGCCCGCGGAAAACTATCGGGGTGGTAATTGGGCCGCCCAACCACAACCCACATGGAGCCCAACCAGAACTAGGCCGGGCATGGGTTGCTTTAGTTACAGCCTGGGTGAATTTGTGTTAAAATCCCGACCCAACTCAAAACCGCATCGGATTCGGGGATATTGGGCAATCCAACCTAATCCGAACGCAAGATTTTTTTTTTTTTTTTTTTTTTTTTTAATGAAGAGGGAGGCAAAGCCATCTGGTTTTTATTTTTTAAAAAGCCTAATTATAAAGAATTTGCAAAAACATACAAAAGAGCAATAAAAAATTTCTACAAAAGATAGGAATTTGTAAGTAGACCTATTAAATAATTCAATAAGCTGAACAATCTTCTGAGTGATTTGAAGATTTTCTTTATCTTTAGTGTGCAACTATATAAGCCCGAACGCAAGAATTTTATTTCATTTCCTTTCTATCATCAGATAAACTACGATTTGATTCTACTTCAACTCTTTTTTGTAAATATGAATTCAATACTACCTGATCTGCCGTCAAATGTGAAATATTTCGCTTTTTTCTTTCATTACGTTTAAAAGTCTTGAATGTCTTGCACCGAATTTACATTTTGACCTGAGGAATCCTACAACATCAAATTCCAAATCTGTGGTGGCTCCAATTAGAGGAGGATTCCTATTTTTTCAGCAGTTTGGTCAACCTGCCTTCTCCTTCCAGATTTCTCTACTCTCCAACAAAGAACATCATCTACGCCATTCCCAGGAGTCAGTCGGATTTGTTACAGAAATTTCATCTGAAAACCACTGAATGAAACGGTCAGCTGTAGGATTCTCCTGGAGCAGAGCCATATTGTAGGTGACAACCGTCATACAGATAGAAGTGGCAGAGACCAAGGTCGAGTAATGCGAACAATGGAACTACAAGCCCCCCATTTTTTCTTTTTCTTTTTTTTTATGAAGGGAGTCAAAGCCGACCGGCCATTATTATTTAAAGGAGAGTTTACATAAACTATTTATAAAGAATTTACACAAAAAAAAAACACAAAAGTGCAATAATTTTTATTAAAAAATAAGTGACTTGCTAAACTATTCAACAAGCTGAATAATCTCATAAGTGATTTAAAGAGTCACTCTAAGAAATTATCCAAAATGACTAGGCATAATGTATTATTTGAATTTCTTGATCTTGTATAAGTACCCACTAAACACACACTTGCACCGATCATCGTCTCCTAATCCATATTGGTTATGAACCGGATCTGGTCTGATACCATTTGTAACAACTCAAGACCTCACCCAAAATGGTTTGCTAGAATGTATTATTTGAATTTTTTGATTCTAGTATAAGTATCCAAAATCTATCCAATGAATAATCGATATGAGACTAAACATACTGCTGGATGGCGTTACTTCTTCGGAGAGACTTTTCCTCGAAAGTATCTCAATGAAAGCACCAATGTTGGGGGTGGCTTCGTGTAATAATCCCTTTTTTTATATATATAAAGAAGGATAGAATAGTCCTTAAAAATTGATATAAGGGGTAAAATTGGAAGAAAACAAAAGATAATGGCATAAATGTAGATACATTAAAGTGGTAAGGGTAAAATGAAAATTTTGATGTTTGATGTGACTTAATTAAGGGGTTTGGTGGTTGAGGCGTTGGATTTGAAACAGAGAGGAAAAGGAGTCTCAGACGGTGGAATCAAATAGAGAGAAAAAAAAGAGAAGAAGAAGAAGAAAAAGAAGAAAGAGGGAGGGAATTTGAGATGGAAGGGAGTCCCGGTTACGCTGCCAGCTGAAGGAAAAAACGTAGGTCTCCTTCCCCTCTACGCAAAGACCTCGATTTTCCGAAAGAAAAAAAGGTAAATAGCCGTCCCTACCTAGTCTTCTAATGAAATTAGGCTATACAAAGGGTGGATTTGATCTAGAGAGGTTAGATAGAAGTGTTAGAAATGGTTAAAGGAGAGGAAATCGGATTTCGACAAGTTTTTCCGAGGCTGTGAAAAAACTATGACGAAGTCTCAATTTCGGTGAATTATTTAGGAGGTCAATTGGCCTTCGATGGTGTTGCATGTTATCATTCTGGAAACCCCTATGAATGTAGAATGTTAGGTAAAAATTTCATAAAATTTGGAGTTCGAAAAGTGAATCAAAATCGGGATGAAGTAACATGCTGTCAGTCCGGGTTACTGTTCATCCAGATGAAAAAAGATGAAAAAATGGTGTTGGGTCGACTCAAAGTAAGCCGGAGTCGACTCAGGGCTGAGTGGGGTCGACCCAAGTCTGGTAGGGTCGACTCTCTCAGAAAATTCCAGAGAATGAAAATTTTCGGCTCTGTGCTTGGGGTCGACTCAGGATAAGCTGGGGTCGTCCCAAGTTGGGGTCGACCCTCAAAGTTGGGGTCGACCCAAAGTTTAGTAAAATTTTGGATTAGAAGGGATTCGATCATTTCGCACACCTTGACCCTATAACATTGGTCCAAGGTGTGTGTGAGATACTCTTGCATCATGATTCATGTAAATTGAGGATTAATTAATAAGAATAAGGGGAAAAGAAAAGATGTTAATTAAGGAGGGGAGTTGAGTCAACTGAAACTTTTATGCTTACAATTGATACGTAGATTATTGGGCCTTGATACAAGAATAAATGTGTTATTAATACATGTCACAGTTGGGCAAGAAGCTAGGGAACAAGAGGAAGAAATTTCCTACTGCCTGCTGTAGATTTTTGGAGGTGTATCAGGACCGTGCCAGATTGGCAGGTGAGTGGGAGTCATGTACTTTGCACCATGAGCATTCTTAATTCATTTTTTTGAATATCGCCAAGTGTGAATTGATTCCACTTGTGCATATTGATTGATAATATTGTAGATTCCTCTATAATCTTGTTTCTCCATGCTTGATTATTTTGTATATGCATTTGAGGGAACATTGAGAGAAATTACAAAGGGTAGATGAGTAGTTAAATTGGTTTTAAATTGTGAAATGACTTCTTTTGTAAATTGATTTCATTTTCTCTATTTCAAAGACTTGTAGAGCCTTTTCAGTGGTATATTGAATTGCATTGCATTCCTATGATTCCTCACTCCCAACCCTGATGTTAGTTATGATTGGGTCGTGGTCGAGTGAGTGGTAGTCTTAATTATACTCCTTTTTAGTAGAGCATTGGGAGGGTGCATTATGGCATTTATGCATGGCTTGGCAGTATCTACAGGACACCTATAGTCGATAGGGTTAGACATCGGCCTGTGTGCACATAGTAGCCTTCTGGGTGGGCGGAACCCAGTCCCTTCCTAGGGGGATACGGCCCTAGGCGTAGGATCGGCCGGTCCTGCGATTTATATATGGCTTGCCGCCGGGCAAAGTAAGACTCTGCGAGGTGCCGTTTAGTATACAGATGTGAGATGTTTATATGAATTTCTGTTCTGGATACTGGCCAGCATTTACATTATCAGTGTGGTATCTTATCCTGCATATGCATGTGACAGTACGGAGTTGTGGTTCGCCTGGGGTGTAAAACCCACCTTCCGACAGCTGTCTAATGATGACTTCGCATATTGACACCCCGATTTGCATATTTCAGTATTATAATCTATTGAGCATATTCATGATGTATCATTCATGTTTAT
>JAOXJJ010000481.1:453464-463752 GCA_025769935.1 Phoenix roebelenii
GGCAGTATCTACAGGACACCTATAGTCGATGGGGTTAGACATCAGCCTGTGTGCACATAGTAGCCTTCTGGGTGGGCAGAACCCAGTCCCTTCCTAGGGGGACATGGCCCTAGGCGTAGGATCGGCCGATCCTGCGACTTACATATGGCTTGCCGCCGGGCAAAGTAAGACCCCGCGAGGTGCCATATAGTATACAGATGTGAGATGTTTATATGGATTTCTGTTCTGGATACTGGCCAGCATTTACATTATCAGTATGGTGTCTTATCCTGCATGTGCATGTGACAGTAGGGAGTTGTTGTGGTTCGCCTGGGGCGTAAGACCCAGCTTCCGACAGCTGTCTAGTAATGACTTCGCATATTGACACCTCGATTTGCATATTTCAGTGTTATAATCTATTGAGCATATGCATGATGTATCATTCATGTTTATTTGACAATTCTATATATGCTCCCGATGAGTTGATTGTGATTGTGGTGATACTGTGATGATTTACTCTATATTTCTTATGTTGAGTTGTGTGCACCCTGTTATTGATGACTGCTCATATGCTCTTGAGATTTCACCTCGAGCCATGATTATATCTTATCTCATATGCATAGTACTCTCTACTCCACTCACTGAGTAATCATATACTCACTCCCCGGTTTGGTGTTTTTGATTGCAGGGCAAGTGTTGTATAGAGAGGTGCAGGGTTAGAAATTGCCTGCTAGCTGTGCCGCTCCATAGTATAATGTAGATAGAGGTTTATACATTTTGGTGTATTATAAACATTCTGTTGTATATAGTGTATAGTTACAGTCATAGATCTCGTTGTGGATATGGGTTGACCATGGATGGATTGGGAAGCAGGTATATATATATGTACAGATCAGTTGTGTGCCTGTGATAATGTATTGCTATATATTGTCTAGGTTTATTATGTGACAAATTATGTGATTGCTGCTCTTACAGGTAGTATTATGGTATATATTGAGATAATCCTGACAGATCAATATAGGAAAGGTAATCATTTTGTGCATGCATCATACCAAAATTTTCAAAATTTATTGATGATTGATAGGTAGTAGTGTTCTACGTGGTGGCTGGTGGCCTTATGCCTACCCGCACCCTAGGACCATCACGACGGCCCGCCGAAACGGGGCGGGGGTCGTGACACTTGGGGCTGAAAGCCACCCTCCAACATTAGCATAAATATATAAGAAACTATGATTGGTCTCCCCTAACTCCCCATCTTTTCCTCTCTTGTTTTTTCTTCTCTTTTCCTCACTTCTTGCTCTTTTCTTCTTTCTTCTTTTTCACTAACTCTCCTTTCTAATCTTTCTAGGTGGGCATTTACACCGGCTAGGGTAGTTGATATATTCTCAAAGGTTCGGTTTCGACTTTCAGGAGTTCGGTTTAGGTGTTGAGAACTCCCCTCTAAAGCCTCAAGCCATGCATTTTCATCCCACGTCATCACTCCAAACCTCCTTTGGCCGTCACCCAAGGGATGATCAGACTCTCCTCTTTTATATCAAAATTTTGGAATGAACACCACTCAATCTTCTCCGATTACAAGAGTTTACAAATTAGAAATCTCTCACCCTCGAGAGAGACGTCTTGATACTTTATTTGCTCTCTATCCGGTGGAGTTGGAAAAGGGCACGAGGTACTACCACTAGCCTTCCTTTTGTGTCGTCCCTAATATACCCTACACCGAATAGTTGGGTCAAATAGTGCCGGGTACTACCATTAGCCTCCTTATTGGCACCATTCCTATGATGAGCAATATAGAAGGATCAATCTGTTCCCTTCACAAAAACAAAGTGCACACTCCTCTTTTTGCAAATAAGAATGCAATGTTGCAGAAATTTAAGTACCCAGTGCATGCATAATAAACTTCTAATGTACCCTTCCACAAGCTCAACAATTAATATGAAGGTATCAAGAAGCAGACCTTACTTCTAAGCATGCAATGTAATGTAAAACTCCTTATCCCAACCCAAATCTGAAATTTTCTTGGGTTCAAAGGTGTTACCTCTTTGGAGAGATCTTACTTCGGAAGTCTCTCAATGAAAGCACTATTGTTGGAGGGCATTATCTCTTTGGAGAGACTTTTCCTCAGAAGTATCCCTATGAAATACCGATGTTGGGGGCTAGCTTAGGGCCGAAAGCCACCCCCCAAAACATACGCTCGCACGGTTCTCACACAATCTTCAATGTGCCACTACATAAGCTCTGATTTCCGTAGATGGGGATCTCCGTCCTCGCCATCGCTGGCCACACCCCTGCTCACCCAAGGTCCAGTTGAAGCTGCCTCTAGATACAGAGCATCTGAAATCTTCTCGGCAGAATCCACCGCCGCCTGTTTTCTAGGTCTCTCTCGAGCTGTTCACCGACCGGTGACAGCCCAAGCTCCTGAACTTGGATGAGGCATCGCGGCCACCTCCCACCAGGAGGCTGGCGAGGTGCGCTTCCTCACTCGTCTCTTTCATGCGGCCAAGGTGCGATGTTTGAAATAACGATTTTTATAACGTTATAAAAATTTTGAGGATCCATCATTGCATCATATATAATTATAATGAGAAATTAAATAACAATGATCTTTTCATCTAAAAGAACTAAATAATGATCATCATCATCGAATTCTAATGATCTTTAACTTATCTTTAATTCTAAAATTTACAGTTCCTAGCATTTTGATTTAAATAAAAAAGGATGTCCAATGAGAGATGTTATCAAAACAACCCTAACTTGTTATCTATCAAGTCAACGTGTGTCACTCATTCAATCCACACAAGTGCTATGGAAAAGAATTATAGGTTGTATATATTCTGATGGTGTTTTTTCCTCTGATATGTTCAATAATTTAGTTGTTCATAACACAAACTCTCATGATGAATATACAAATGGAAAATCAAACAGCTCTCTTACGATGAATATGCAACATTTATGGCCATATCATCAAATAGTGCTCCATTTAATCTCAATGTCTATCATTCCATTCCTCGAATTTATCAAATGATATCTTTCGTTTATGCGGCCGTTGTTGACAACATCTGAAAGATTGATATCTACGTGCCCCATTGATTCCTATGGCATTAAAAAAGAGGTGAAAATTAGAAGGGAATAACATAAAGGAAAATAAAAACAAAGAGGACTGTCGGGATTTTCCTAACCTTTCCATGAAAGCTGAAACCTCTTCGTTTGCTCATCACTTCTATATGAATTTTCTCATCTATAGGGGCTTCCTCTAACATGAACTGGAATTCTTCACTCCATCTGGGATCCCTGCTTTTCTTAATCATCTGAATATAGATCGACACGGAAGAAATATTGAGATGCTTATCAACATAAAAACTAACAATAGAGGTAACAAGGGTACTCGCTGTTGTAAAACATGCAATTTCTAAATTACGAAATAAAGAGGAACAAATGGACCATTCACTTTTACATCAAAAAATGACCTTTCACCTCCTTTTCGAAACAAAAAGCTTCACATAAGTTACAAATTTGGCATGCCTTGTGATCGTAATATACACCAGGTATAAAAAGATAGAAACAATGCTCAATCAATGACAAAAACAAGACATAATGATGTCCTATGTGAAATGGAGTCATTTTGATCAGATTTGAATCAAGCATAAAGAATAACTGACAGGGGAGAAGGAGAAAAAGTTTAAGAGCACAGGAGTTCCAAATAATAGGCTTCTCCAAACCAATGACAGAAGATGAATCATCTTAGCAGGCTCAAATAAAAGTGGAAGATAGCATCAGATTTGGTAGCATCAAACTAGTTGGAACAAACAAGATAAAAAGATTCCACATGAGAATTAAATTGAACTTTGTGGAAAGGATAGTGAAAAAAGGAAGGTCATGTCAGGAAGTACTTGTTTACTTAAAAAGAAACAAATTAGAAAACAGATATCCAAACAGTCATAGCACCAAAAAAATGTAGACAGCTCTTGCATAACTAATATTAAATACTAATGATACCATTTGACAAAATGTCAAGCCACAAAATGCTGGCATTAAACTCAAATGTGGATAGAGGATTAAAATGGAAGATGCGTTACAACCAGAAAATAAAGCAAAGGATGAGGGAAAACATTTTTTTAAAAAACAAGAAGAAATGTTAATTTGATACACAAGATTTAGACACCCAAGAAGAAAAGGGGTTAGAGGCTAGAGGTCCACTGTTAAATGTTAATACAGCAGGGACACAAGCATGAACATGCATGCGTGCACAAAAAAAAAGAAAAGAAAAGGTCTGGTGGTTAGAGATCCGCTGAGAATAATAGTGACATGCTCATACAATACATGCACAAAAGTAAGGAGGAGTTCAAGGTTCACTAATACAACAGTGCATGCACACACGCACGCACAAGAAAAATCCCGTATTTCCTTTTTTTTTGTGTGTTTAGGCGGTTGGGGGATGGGGGATACACATCCACTTATAGAACAATAGTTAAACACATCAAATGAGAATGATCACACATGCATGTATGCAAGAAGGGGTTGAAGAACCACTAAAAAAGCAGTAATGATATATATCAAGAGGCACACATTGCCAGCACAGCAAGAGACATAACCAGTCATCAATTAGCTTACTTATGGCAAATAGACAGATGAACTGCAAGATAAAATGTTGGAAAAGGATTGTAAAGTAGAAAGATCTCACTCAATATGTGTTAAACACCTCAATGGAGATGTATTAAGTCAGAGAGTGACAGCCAAGGACACACTAAAACAAGAAAACAGCAATAAATTATAGTCGCCAACATTAAGAATGATAGCTCAATAAGTGATTTAAACTCACCTTAGTTTTCTTCTTTTCTCCTCTGAAAAGGATCAGTGCATAAGGGTTATTGTGATGCTTTCCTTCTACATTTTCGGCACTTTCAATGGTTACCAACAAAACCCCACCATCAGACGATACATCATGGGAAGCCCTGCTGATGCTACTATGCTTAAAATCTCCATCTAAAGTACCACTTAACCTGCCATTTTCTTCTTTAAAAAGATCAAACGTCAACTCCACTACAATTTTTCCTCTGTTTCTTTTATTTTGTAGATCATTGGGGTTCAAGTTCTTGAGAAGATCAACCGTGAACGTCTTTGTCTCATGAGGAGTAAGCAAGCGAAGGGGAATTACTTGCATGCCCAGCTTATCATGCATTTTAACCTATCAATTGCATACAAATGACTGCAACTTTAGATATGACATCCAGTCATTCACAAGAATAAAAAATGAAAAACATGTATGAATTAACATATGCAGGGAGCTAAACCTTTTCCCAGTCATAGACATGCAGCTCAAGAACTTGAGTCTCAGGGTCTTTCACTATAAGCTTGAACTGTTCATTCCATTCAGGATTCAGATTACTCATCTTTATCGAGGTTTTCTTCGATGGTAGTCTCTCCCCACTCAGTCTGAGCTTAACATATGGATCAGATTTACCAAGGAAATCCATTTTGCGTAGATTAAGTGCACGAACAACCTTCACATGTAATATACCAACAGGCTTCTTTGTGGCTCCACTATAAAAAGGAGATATCACTACTTCAGACTATCCGATCAATAATAATTATGTAACAGTTTCTCTAGGAAGCATACTGTGGAAATCAATCAACAAATTGGAATGCAATTATTTATTAGGAAATTTCAAAACATTCAATATTTAACATCATAACTTAACTAGGCAAGTCAGTGCGACATCTCAAGGTGAGTCTGCAAGAAACCAGTTTTTTTCCACACTGCAAGCATCAAAAAACCTGTTTTGTATAGGTGACCTTTAGATATTTACTTCTTTCTTGATTTTTGACATTCCATTTCTAATGAAATTTGCATAAGAAAGTGTTGTCATAATCCCAGAACAATAGAAAAATTGGAAGAACTAAAACTGATCATTAAAACATAAAAGATAATCATGAAGAATCGTTGCACTTGAAGCTCACCTAGCACCATCTAGAATTGGTACTTCTAGAACTTTGGGCCAATGGTAGAGATTTGAAATTTGTGTTGCAACCGTTTCCTGTAAATGGCAGACAGGAATCATAGAAGAGCAGTTAGTTCTACTTTTATAAAGTCTTTGTTCTACATGCTAATACATGATTTTAGACTAAACTTTCATTTTCATTAAATTACAGAAGAAAAGTAAGCAACCACACCAAATTCTCTCTTCAATTCCTTATTGGGGTGCATTTGTATCCATGTGCACATGTATGTATCTTCATGCTTAGAGAAGAGAATATCTAACATAGCTATCCTACAACGACTTATAGGAAATCCAAATCAATGGCACACCATTTATCATGATCCGCAAGACCCTAAATACCTAACAAAAAATTCAAATGTTAAGCTATATATATGCATCATGTGATTAGTAAACCATCAGTTCTCTTTTTTTGAGAAACATGGAGGGAATGCCACCATCAGCATTTGAACATTGGACCTCTTTCCAAGTGATAGGGATGCTAACCAGCTGAACTAGCAGATTTTCAGTAACAAACGGTTATCTTAGTCTATGATTTGAGGATATCCCGATCAATCTTAATCTATGATTTGGGGTTATCCTAACCACAAGAATTTTAGCCTATATTTGAAGGTGTTATGAAACAAACTAAGTAAATCATCCATGCATTGTGGCATAGGGAAAAACTACTTAGCTACATTTTCAGAACATTAAATCCATTACCACATAAGCATATGTATGTGTATTTATCTAGAAATACGTATATTTATCAAGAGATAACCTTACAGACTTAGAAACATCCCAAATAAATCTACGAGGAAAGAACTCATAGCAAGGTTTGCTGAACCAGTACCAGAGGGCGTATCGGCGACTAGTTCGGCACAGTACGGGTTCGTACCGTATCGTTCTGAGATGTTTTGAACCTTTTCTATATTTTTCAAATTTTGAATTGAAGTTAGCAGATGGTTTGTTGAGTTCACAAATAAAAGTCAGCAAATGGTTTGCTCACTTCAATTCGAGATTTGAACATAAAAAGGGAAGAGGGAGGAAGAGAGGGGGGGGAAGAGAGAGGGAGGGAGAGATAAGGGGCTTAACTAGGGCAATCCGTATTGGTGTTGGTCGGCGAGGGGAAGACAAGCACTAGAGGATGGAAGGGATGAAGAAACTAAGCAAACAAAAGTGGAAACCCTTGAACTGCCTTTTATATCGTTTTGATGTGGTAAAGTTCAGGACCGGTTTGATTCGATATGCCCCAAACCACCCGATTTGTGATGGTTCGGTGAACCTTGACTCATAGTAACGCTAGAGTTAGGGAATGTGGTGGCAACAAGCTTGGTCAAAGCCTTGTTGACATGGTTTACTCATTAGTTAGGAGGTGGAGATGGCACTAGAGGAAACAAGAGGTAAGATGTGGCCATAGTGGAGCTACTGGTGAAGAGAATGGAGGGTGTTGCTGATGAGACAGTAGAATGTCAAGGGATATGATGACTTGGCCAAGCTTGAAGATTAGACATTTGATAGAGCATAGAGAGAAGGGTAAGGTCGAAATCAAAAAGCTGAGCAACACTAATTTACTCATGCATTAAAAGGTCTTTAAGAGCTACTAGAGGAAGGCGAGGGATAAGGTCTAGCCTATGTCATAGCCTGTGGATCAAGCCAAAGTGTAAGCGAGGGGAATGAGGGCAGTGAATAACACGGATTTAGAAGACAATGAGTGTGTGGAGAGAAATAAGAATGATGGATTTGGAATGGGAGATGGGAAGATGGGTTTAGGCCCTTTTTATGTCAGGATTGATAAGAGTAGTGGGGAGGGGAGGTTGGACCACAATTATGTAATTATATGCATTGTAAAGATAAAACATTAAAATATATTGCTCACATGTCACATGAATGACATAAAATAATTTAGTAATTGCATATTTTCAATTACTATAAATCCATAAGATCTTTTACTTGCATGATTGGCATAAACTAAGATTGAGCTAAATTGTTTCTCTATATGCACTTGACTCCTTGTATATTTTGTATCATTTGATCTTGCATATCTTTATTCATAAGAAATATTAATATTAGAACAGGTTTACATGTTTCCGATTTCCATGCTTAAGATACAATAAACCGTAAGTAATTCCTACAAGTCGTAATGTTAGAATCTTAAACCAAACCAACTAGTGATCCAGGAGGATCACCAAAACCATGGTTCATATAAGTCCCACATAGGGCAAGTACCAAAAAAACAAAATCTGGTGCAGCATTTACTAATCCACCCTTTAATCATTCAGTATAATATCCAGAAGCCAGAATTCCCCACCTGATGCCTGACTTCAGCGTTTAAGGTATCAGAACAACATGTTGACAAGCACTATAGTGGGTCAACCTGGTGAACAATTGTTATGGTCATTGTCACTTACTATATATGCTAAGTTCAATTGGAATATGACTCCTAATCTGAAAAAAAATCAACTAGAGATACACTACAGTTGGGATTCCCCTCTCCCCTTCCATCAAAAAAGAAAGAAAATAAAAACAAAATGGATAAATTTTATTGTTTATAATAAATCTGAGTTACTATTCATAAGTAGACACTACCTCCTCCTCTGACTAGTATAAAGGAAGGGCACTATGATCCTTTGCTAGCCTCTTAAGGAGAGGTTTCATGACCTAAGAGGCGGCTATCCTGCTTGCAATTTTCCACAAATATTTCTTGATTCTCCCATCCTTTTCTTTCGACTTATTAGAAATTCAAATAAAGCTGACTGGAGGAAAAATTTGATCATCATCTATATTTAAAAGAAAGAACGTTCATAAAAGGGAAAAAGAAAACCTCTAGAATCTCTCATAATGTTTGAAGTTACAAATGCATTGTCATGGTGTATTTTGCTAATTTACTTGCAGACAGTTCACCAAATGGACTCCACTAAATTCCATAACCAGTTATCATCTTCAAACTTAGTTCTAACCCAAACAGATAGAAGTTAAGACCTGAATAAACCGATACAAGCCGGGTATTGCCATGATATCTCCACCCAGCAACTTAAGTCCAAAGTCCACACGTGGCTGCAATAAGATTGAAGAAGAAGATCAGTAGCTTTGCTGTGAAATATCATCTGACAATACGTACATACGTGCACACATACACGAACATGCACGCGTGCAGGCACGCGCAACATGCATACGCACACAAGGACACACACATTCAATTACCTTTTCCATTAAAGACACGCTCAAATTTGCAAAGCATGGAAAGCTTGGCACAAGTGGCTTTAGAGTAATCCGTGGTACTAAAAATATTTGTAATTGCAGCAGCTGTGAACACCAAAAATGTCTTATTAGTTGCATATGTTTGCATATTGTTTTATCCCCTGGCATGACTTGGAACATATCTGACCTGCACTGTCACACTGAAAGACAAAAGCTTAAGGATTACAGATATGTTGGCATTGCCAGCCCAACGCACCCCAGGCTCAATAGCTAATTGTTTCTCTTGAGTTTCATAAACTTTAACACCTGTTAGATCAGAAAGATGAACAAGATAAGCAAGAGAAAGAATGAAGTTTACCAACATCAAATCTTAATACCCTAAGAGAGTGAGTATCAAAGGACAAACAAACAACCAAGAAAAACCTAAAAGAACATTTTACACCAGCTCACCATATTAATATTAATAATTTTGTTGAGTTTTAGTTAACTTTTGAAAATTGAGCTGACATTCATTTCTTATGTAAATGGAAATGAAGTCAAGAAAATTGAAAGATACTCAATGGATCATATCCATATCCAGGTTTTCTTGTAACAAAAGAAATGAAGATACTACTGAAGGCATATCCAGTCGAATTAAAATAAGGTTGATGAAGTGGAAAGGTACTCCAAAGCTGTTAAGAGATCAACACATGCCTCCAACATTGTATGGTCTAATTTTCTCAAAAAAAAGGGGTAAAAAAACATCACATGGTCAAAATGTTTGGCAATAAAAAGGGTAGACAAATGATATAAGCTCACGTGTGTGATGCAAGACCACTTAGGGGTGGATGCAGAATAATAGTGGACCATAAGGTTGGATACAAAATAAGAGCGGACCTAAAGACCTAGAGCAAGAAAGATGTCAAAAACTCCCTCTCCTGCCCTATTGTATAAAACAAAAAAGAATGAGAAAAACTCAATGTTTAATTTCATAATGAAGCTCAGAAAAATTATGTTATAAAATGTATAGAACAGCAACTCTACTAGAAAATGGCCTCTATATTTCGAGGGCAATTTGAGATCATCTGTTTTAAGACATCTGAAGAACTTTCTTCAAAAGGCAATGAGGCTTCAAAGAACCCAAAGCCCCCGTC
>JAOXJJ010000481.1:463852-507671 GCA_025769935.1 Phoenix roebelenii
ACGCCCCCGTCCCCCCCCCCCCCCCCCCCCCCCAACACACACACTCATTTATTATAAATAAAAGGCTTATTTAAAAACCTTCAGATTGCAGAAATTGTTCTAGTGCAGAAAAAAATTTAAGGAAATTATGACACAAATATAGCAGAAGTTTGCCTGCAATAAATCACATCATCAAAATTTCTTATAAAAGAAAAGAAAAGAAAAAACTATGTTTATTTTATGAGCAGACTTTAAGAAGATGCTGTAAAGAATTTACTGCACTTTGCATGGAGAATTGCACTTAGATTACCTCATAGTTTTTAATATTTCTCAGTTACATGTCTTGAATGATCATGTGCTTAGATGAAATGACACGTCAGTCAAGTTCATCTCCTACTTCAATCCAAGACTCATGCAATCCTATGAAAAATAAGTATAACCCTCTTGTACAAATCATATGAGATAAAATTGGCATCTTCAAAATATTAAAAAAGATTTATTCACCAAAGTGAAATTGCCAGAGTTTTTTCCTCTGCTGCATTCTGAAAGGTTTCTACTTAATGCTAGTGCTTAGAGGAAGAGAAAAGAAACGCACCATGAATTGTAGGTGGAAGAGTACCAAGTGTTAGATGGTCAAATTCAATTGATTCTATACAATATTTCCCAATATATTGATCAAATATTGGCTTTGTTGTGCTTCTTATTGTACTGCATATTGCCTGTGTTCATTCATACAATTTTAAGACAATGAGCACCAAGTGAAGTCATTATCAAATACCTGCAGAAGTACCTATTCTAAGAAAACAACAAAAACGTCAACTCTACTGAATGAAACATATAAAAGTTGAAGAACCTTATCCAGGTACGGCCATATATCAAACATAAATTTATTCATCCAGTCAACCTGCAAAAGAAAAGGGGAAGAACTCTTAACAAAATATACACATTTACTAAGGCAGAGCAATGAAATTGCTAGGACACAATTGTTATGATGCATATATGTGTGCTCCATGTGATGACTTAGTGTACAATTTTCTTTTGTAAATTCAGTCTGCGACTTAACACTTTGATCACATCAAACATCCTAAGTAGAATTTATTGCATGTCATTATGCTTCCCATTCTTTGGTTTTTCTAAGATATCTTGGTATGACAGTTACCTAGAAAATCATCTTTATGTCCACGTGCCATCGACACTAATTGGAGATCATCAATCCAACTTGGACTGCTAACATTAGCTGCCATGTTGCTAATATCAGTAATTGCACCATCTCCAAAACTTAGTTAGAAGTCAAAATCCTTATAGGACCTTAGTTCTTTGGTCCAGGAACTTCACTGTGGTGCTTATAGACAACCAATTGAATGATTGGAACATGGGCACCCAAGGCCGTACTTTTGCCAACAAACTATAAGTTGCCATGGCAATTGGAGAGCTTGTTCAAGCTAGATCTCCCTCATTTGTAGGTCGTCCATTCTCAAACTTTGTGCTCTGTGCTGTTCAATTAGAGCATACTAAAGATCGCATTTCACTTGCTACAAAAAAAAATCTGTTCCTGGTTATACATGGATCTAACAAGTTACAACACATTATGATGATTCAATTGGTCCCACAAGGCATTGGAAAAAGAACTGCATTTGCAAAAGATCATAATTAAGCCAACAAAGATCTGAATATGGAAAAGCTATGCAAGGATATAAACAAACTGACCCGGTCACAATCAGGATTTTTCATCCACGATGGAATCTCAGGTAGGAGTGCATGCAAGGTTTTTGAATCTAACTCATCCAAGGGTCTAATAATTGGTTCCTGCCAGAAGGAAGCACAAGAAAAAAGTATAAACAAAAATTACTACATGAGCAATTTAACATGTGTACCTAATTACATCCATATGCACAACAAGTATTGATGGTCCAAAAACATGATGATAATAATTTCTGAAGTTTTTGGTTCTTGCCAGGACTGGCTAACATGGCTGTGCATTGCTCATTTCAAAATCTCTTTCAATGCAGCCGGATTGGTTTTCCCAGTCTTTCTTATATGAAACATCAACATCCATTTTTTGCCAAAAATGAATTAAAACAGAGAAATTATCTATAAATATCACGTTGAAGATCCAGTACAGCAAGTCAGAAAAAAAGAAGAAGAAAATATTAGAACCCAATAAGATAGATTATTTCAGTACTTCTTTCAGAAAACTGAGGCAAGTCAAATCAGGACCATAATGTCACAAAAATCTTACACTTTAGCAGCTACAACATCTAAAATAGGAATTCATACTATAAAAGACTAATTCAAAGGCACTCTTACTAGAATTATGCTAAAATATGGTTGAACAATAGAGTCATTTGATCCAAACCAAAAAGGTAACAACTCAACCAAAAAAAAAAAAAAAAAAAATCTTACTGAAGTTCGCTCAAGCAAGTAAAGATATTCCTATAAGACACTCTGCAGTTCCATCGAACAATGTCTTATACTGAGTTTGAAAAACATGCATAACAGGAAGAAAGAAAACAAATCAGCCAATTCTTTCATGTGATGTCTAAACGCCAAGGAAACAAGACCCAAATCAGAAGAACACTCATCAGGCTTCCTCCACAGTCAAAGGAAATCAACAACAGGACATCAGGTTCGATCAAAAACCGACATCAAGAAATTTGCCAAAACCCTCATCTCGTTTCTCACTCAATCCATCAGGGGTTCGAAACACAGAACCAACAACGCCGCTCTTTTTAAAACTATCGAAGAGAACCAACAACAAAAAAAAGGCCAAAATCAGAGCCTTTTTCCTATTGGGTTTCCGGCACTGCAGACCAAACAACGCCGGCTTCAGAAGAAAAGAAAGCAAAGAAAGATCACATTTTCATCTCAAAAGAAAAGGGAAAAAACATGAGAAAAATTCTCATCGAGTTTCTTGGTTCTTGCACGAAAAAAAAAAAGAATAATGAATCAATAGTGAAAATCATCGAATTCTAAAAACACTATAACAACAAAAAGAGGAATTGGATTCAGAAGAAAAAAATCCGACCTCTTTTTCAACATCAGTTGGCTGGAAGTATATGTACAAGAAATAGCCGAGAAGAATCCCGATGGGAACGCCGAATCCGAAGCCGACGATCCCCAAGAAAGTGCCCACAAAGCCCATCGTCTACTCTCTCGCGCGCGCGCAATCATCGAATCGAATCGAGATGGATTGAAAGAGAGAAAGGAAAATAGGAAGTCGGGCGGCTTCGGCCTCGGGAAGAGACTAGTCTTCGGAGAACTCCGTCCCGAGACGGAGAACGGCAAGGCCTACGAGTACCCGAATAAAACCGCCAAAACCAGTTCTTTTTTTTTGCTGGACAAAACCAGTTCTTTTTTGGCCAACGGTTTCGACACGTTAGCGTTTGAAATCACGCATGTGCCACTCTCCTTTTACATAATGCCTGATTTGCTCCGTAAAGGCTTGCCTCTTTTAATAAAAAGAAAGGGAGAAAATATTGTCTCTTTTAATAAAACCAACCACTAGCGTTTCAAACCTTCCCACTCTTTGCTGGCTTTTCCTTCTTCGTCTTCCTTCTCTACGAAGTAATTTCACATGGATGATAAATACTTGCATGATACTTGGATAATGGTCTAAACCAACTCGATATTTACAAAGCCATGCACATCACAATTTTTTTTTACGGATCGGATGATTTAAATTAACTAAAAAAAATATATTAATTGGAATCAAAAAATAAAATATTAGAAAACTAGATAGAAAGAACTGGTGAGGATACCTAGAGAGTGGATCCCATATGATTCGCTGTATATGATGCTATCCAATCAGCTGTATTGTTCATTTTTTATAAATATGCAAAATCTCAAAATATGGTAGTGATCACAATAGTCTCTAACAATTCTATAAAATAGGATGAAGCCTATCCTTGTCTCCAGGTAAGTCAGAAAGCCATATGATAGAATTATCCTCTAGATAAATCTATAAAGCTTGTAATTTGTATACGGCATAATTCAGTTCTACCTGCAACTCTGCCATCGAAATCATGATATGAAAAAAAATAGCACCACTAGCAACTATAAAAATACTACTCTTACTTCGAATAATGAAATCTGCTCCGTCTAAATTATCTATCTTGAGTACACTGCTATCAAAATTGATCTCGAGGAAATAGAAAGATAATGACTCTTATGTAAAATATGCTATTTAGGGAGATGCAGAAAATGCAAGTGCATCACAACACTTAATTGCCATGTAGGACTCGAAATTGAGCCAAGAAGTGGAGTGGTTGTCACGCACAATATTTTTTTAAAAAAATCTGATTATTTAAGATAATCTTATTATCTCAAATATTAGGTCGGCATGACGACGAAGAATTGTTTTACATTTGTCTTGCGAGGTGCACAACTTTTACCTTAAAAGCTTCCTTGATTCCTTGATAAGCTATATCAAAAGGTGACAAAACATGTGTGTGGACGGTCTGGCTCGGTTGGCTACTTGAATTTTTGTTTGTTTGTTTGTTTGTTTGTTTTTGGAAGCATGCATCTGATGTTTTGCCACCCCATCACCAAAGCAGATCCATACCTGAAAATTAAGTGTTGAACAATCTAGGAGTTAATGAATAAGTTTCAAGCTTTTGAATTTTTTGCTAAGCCACTAATATAATCCGAATTTGTGGTCCTTGTCTTGGCAGGGAATTCATGGTCCTTGTTCAAGAGCTTTGCCTTCCATTTTCTAAGAGTGTTGCACCACAATTTCTTGTTAAAAATACAATTGGGAGTAGCATTGCATCCCCACGTATTTTTATATCAATACCCATAGAATCTCATGCAACTATATCGCTACCTTCGTGCCGTGTTCCATTTGCAAAATTGGTGCCCACATAGGCAAGCTTGCGGTGTGCCATTCTTCTGTTTTAGGTATCACAAATTTGACTTGAGGGGGATCCTAATATTGTTCCATCATAGATAAATATTGAATTGCCTGTCAATGAGGCTGCCAATCCAATCCTTAGAAATATATTGCAATGGAAACATGCTTGTTTTGTATTTCAAGCAACTAATATTGTAAAGACCTGTGCAGACGTATGTTTAATCTCATATCGGTTATTCGCTGGGTAGATCTTGAATACTTATACAGAATCAAAACATTCCAACTAGTTTTTTTGGACGAGATCTTGGGTTATTATACTGTATATCAGAAAAGTAATCAACGAGCAGACTAGCTTGCTACCGAAATCCTGGTGTTTTTTTTTTTTTAAAAAATGGATGCATCATGGATAGCGGATACGAATATATTCAAAAAAGTTAAAAAATAATAAGTCCCGAAGTGCACCAGATAATTTCTTCTCTTTCAGCTCAAGGGTCTTTTCAGAATGATTAGCCACATAAGAGGCTATCCAATATTATTGTATGCTGATACTATGGGTTTGAACTTTTTTAGGCTTAGCTATAGCATTGCCGCCGACCCCTTGTACCGCGATCTTTGACGATTCATAAAACACCTTTTTCTGAATGAATGGTCCCATAAACCTATTTGAAGAGTCATAAAATTAAAAAACGTAAATGTTAATTACTTTAATATTAATCTCAGATCAAAATAAACGTACAACTGCAATCAATCATCCTAATTGCCATAATGTCCGTGCTGACTTAGGAAACCATGGAGGCGTAGACATATTGCATCTATTACTTTCAAACATATTGAAGAAAGAAACCATCAGGAAACCGGAGACTCTTGTTTTCTGATGACAGCGCACCCCATATCGACAGTTTATTATACTTTAGCTCTGTGTTCTTTATTTTTCTTTAGCAAAAAGCTTTGAATATTTTGTTGACAGCCAGGGATTACTCGACCATGTCAAGGGTAGGAGCACCAAACACGACAAGTGCAGGAGCGCCAAACATGACTACGTCACGTAGTAAAATAGGCCAGATACAGGGCACCCTCTACATTAGGTCATTATTATAGGAATATTAGACTACTAATGAAATGGGGTTGAGGATGTATGTTACAACCTCATAACGTTGCAACAAATGCAAGATAACGTTGCAAGTTTCACTTGCAAGGTAAAGTTTTTTAATTGCTAGTCAACACCTAGGTTTCGATCCTCCCTTCGTTACGATTGAGAGTTTTGAAGGTATTAGGGAAAAACAAATCAATCCACCATAGAATCAAGCGTGCATTTTTGTGAGAGAGCCAATTCCTCTCAAAAAAGCTTTCTATCAATAAACGAATAAGGAAATTCAATAGTTAAATTGTTTGTGTCGAAATAGTGCCATCATCAAAGAAACTGAGATATTCTTGGGTATGATGGTATGTAGAATTGCTTTTACCATGGTTCACTATTTTGATCCGAACAAAACGGTATCCATATCTGATACAGGTGGCATACCGATGCTTGGTATGCCGAAAAGATTTTGTACTATTTTGATACAATGCTAATGTAGCACCGATATAGAATTCGGTACTGAGACGATGAATCTTAGCTTCTACTAATTAACAATGCACTACCCGCTTATATGGTATTGATATATAAATGTTTTCTTGACAACTCTGATGAGGTAGCATCGTATGCAATGGGAAGAATCAATAAAAATTCTGTCTCCTTGTGGAGGTTAAGCCAATGTCTTTTTCGAAAGGTAGATACACTAACCAGGAGACCAGGAATATCTACCAAAGCTAATGCAACGTGGAACTCTAGTTTGATCCATTTGTCACGGTCACGGACGCTGAAATTTCTACTCACTACCTAAGCCGATTGATTAGTTAAAGACTCTGTTGCAGGGTAGGTTTGTACCAGCATAGATGATTAACCATATAGCCCACGCTCTTTAACTTTTTATATCGGGTTTTGTAGATAAAGCCTTGCATCTCAATTATCTAGTTGGGTTCTTTAACCATGTTTGGCTTTACTATAATTTTTCCCTCATATGCACTAATATCCAGGCAATACTAAGTGGGGTATGATGAAGGTTGCGATTGATTCAAACTTCAATCCAATATGTTCTTGGATACTCCTGATATGCTCTAGGTCTACATTTTTTCGACCTAAATCATGCATTTGAAATTTTAGGTGCAAGATTTACCGCACCGATCGATACTATACCATCCATACTGGTATACAGTTTTATATCGTACCACGTAGCGATACTGTAATAGAATAGTACCGATACAGGATCCAGTACTGATGGGGAGCGAAATGGATCGTCTAGCCCACAGCTAAAAGGCCGCCTAGTTTTGGCCCAATAAATGCCAACACCGACCGGTTGAATCTTTGGACCGGCCCAAAATTAGCTCGATCTCGGATTTCGCCAAAAGCTCCATCGGCCTCGGATATTCGCCGACTCGCCCGACCAAGTTTGGAGCGTCTCTAATACTCGCCGACCCGTCCCGACCGAGCTCGGGGCGCCCACTTCAGTAGTACGCCCCGACCCTCAAGCTCGGGGCGCTCCACCGAGCACACCTCGGAACCCGGGGAGCCGAGCTACCCTCAGCATCCATCTAGCCGACCTCGCCCAACGCATGATGCGGCCTCTCAACGGATTTGGCCTCCCCAATAACCGCACCTATGTGTGCACCCACTCCCTCCTACATGGCCGTACATTACAACACCACCGCGCCACGCTCCGATAGCTGGCCCTCAATAGTCAAAGAATAGCACTATGACTACTCAAGCCATATCCTGCTACGACTACTCCAACCATATCTTGCTACGACTGTCGACACCTTACCATTCTCGAGAACGAACAACACCACACGCCACTGGCCAGCCTTAGCAACGCGCCATTCGGCTCAGAGCCACGCCCCCTCTTATGATGAGGGCGGACAGTGCCTCTGCCACCTGAACCTCTCCACCGGGACTATAAATAGCCTGGTCAGGTAACTTCTAAGGGACCTTTTTGGCTAGACCAAATTTATCCCACTCTAACTTGATCATCGGAGGGCCATCACCGAAAACACCGGTGAGGCTTTGTGCAGGTTTGCCGCCGTCGCCATGCAGGAGGTAGCCTCTGTCTTCTTCCAACCACCGGCGGCTCTCTCGACTCCTCCGGCGTGGTCATCCTCGGGCCAAATTGAACCACAAGTACTAAAACAAAATGTTGTTTAAGTGGTTTCAATTTGGCTAGGCTTTTGCCGTCTTGGGTCAAACCCGAGGGCACTAGGCCTGTGCTTTGATTTAGAGCTCGAATGTAGACCCTTCAGTCCATGTTCTAAAATTAAAGTTTTTTCCATCTGTAATTCAGGTTCGAGTCCAATCCAGATGTCTTGACCCATTTGAACGGTAAGTCTGCACAGTGTATTAGTCCCATATGACAATCTTTCTTTTTTAAAACGCTTGGAGGCGCATGAAGCAATGGATTCGTGTTGAATAAAGCTTTAGTGGTGAATAAAGCATATTCCTGGTGCTCTGGGTTTTATACTTTTTTAGCCACCTACTGCCATTAAAAATTCATAATAAAAATACGTTGAAAACGTTTCTTGATAAAATCGATTTTCTGATTGTTTTTTTTTTTCTTTTAATATCGTGGCAACTTCAAAAGGTTCTAATGATCAACAGATACGTAAAGGGAGCTACCTTTTTTTTCAGATAATTAAAAGTTTCAGAGAAATAACATTATAGCGGATTGCTTGAGATCCCCAGCTTTTACGTTACAGACCAAAAGGAGATGGACAGAATAAAGCAATTACATATGCAGAGCTCCTTTTCCATCATCCTCCGGTCATTTAAGCTGTCCAAGAGCGTGGGCAGCAGTAACGACCCATGCGGGCATGTGTTTAGTTAAGAGATCTATTGAGGATGACCACGGATCGATCACGGTATTTGATATTAGATTTGAATGGATTTGAATTCTTGGCTCAGGCTAAGTTTCGATCAGATCCGCAATATTTTAAATTATGTACAGGGGTGCATGTGGGTTAGATGATCGCATCTAGACATTGAAGTGACCAACATGAGCGTGGTTTGGGACTTTGAATCCAATTAAACTGGTGTCAGGTATGTCTTTCTTTGAATTTGGTCTGGATGATGGAATGGTTTTCATGATTACAAACAGGGCAGGTTGAGTAAAATTTGTAGCTTCTTTGACTTATTTAGACATGAACTGGAGATAGGGATGCGCAGCGAGCGGCCCCGCACAAGTAGCTACGTTGGGTCAGGCCTTATGTTGGGCCCAGATTAGTGTGTGCAATGACCATTTGGGCCTACGTCAAGCAAGTCACACGGCCGTAATAGGTCACCACGTGGCCCACGAACATTTGGGAATATTATGCTTTGCAAGCAAGCTTTATCTTGCCTTTCGGTCCAAATGCAGTTAGATTTGCCGCAAAACGCGATGAGCGGGTGGCGGAAGTCAGTTCACCTCGCCACTCAAATCTCATGGTGATGGTGATATAGACCTACGTTCAACTCCTGCATTCGTCTGATTTAGTTGAGAGTGCATGGCCTGCTATAATTTGGGCAAGCATACACTACCTAGGTTTGCGCATGGTTCATTATGTAAAGTACTTTTGTCAAGGTAATGATTGTGCCAATTTCAATGACAACAAAAAGATAGCATCATATTAAATTTGATCTTCGCATATTTATACACACCAATACAGCATACTTCTATCAGAAGGCTAAAATTCAGAAATGATGAAGGCATCTGCTCCTTACGAGTGCTCTAGATTTAGAACTAGGTCCAGTGGAAGGTCAGCCAATTATTAGAGAAAGAGAGAGTGAAATTGATCTCTGTCTCTTGCATCAAGAAAAAAAAAAAACTCACTGTTGCTCCTAGAATTCAGGTTGAGGTTGGTCGCTACATGAGGTACACCAAGGTTGGCCTTTGTCCAAGTGAAAGGCAGGTTGTTTAAGGGCTAGGGAGCGGCTTCTACGATTCATTGGACTAAAGTCACCATTCCGAGAAGCAAGTATAACCTCCAAGAAAGTCTACTCATCGAAAAGTTTCTGACGGAGACCCTCAGTTGATTAAGTCAGTAAAGATTTAGAGAAACAGTGGGAGAAAAAACGTGTTTACCAAAAGATTTTCCAATCATCCCTATATATAGAATGGGGCAAATATCTGTTATCTTATTTGTGCATTTATGGCCAAGCTAGGTCCACCATTAAACTATAATTGCACGGTAACCTGATGTTAAGATGAACAATATTTTTCTCGTCACTTACTAACTTGACCACTTGGTACTCCAACAATTTAGACATTCTTAAGCTATGTCTTGATAAGAGAAGGATGATTATTAGAAGCACCGGCTAGTCAAATGCAGCAGAAATCTGCAACGCCATTGTATGCAACATGCGTGTACGAACATTTACGAGTCAAGACAATGGAATCAGCCCGGTCCAAACCGACCTCCACGCTCTTCCGTCGACTATGATTTATAATTCCGCAGCGTTCGTCTCCATTCCTTTGAAAAGGTCAAACATCAATGGGAACATAAAAAGAGAAACGATTCTGAAAAACAACTTCGTACACCCAAAACACACCCACCCGAAACAAGGTACTCCACGTGGATGGAATCGCCCCTGGACCCCTGGGGCCCGTAGAACTGAGAAATAAAGTAAACGTAATCTTCTCAGGTCCTTGTAACAAGGGAAATAAAGAATTAATATTTTTATTCTCTCTAGGGCAACGGAAGAAGGTGCCCTTCTAATCTCTCGTTATCTTGGGGCCGGCTTCCACTCGTCTTCCCTTGCCCCCATTTCTGACCGGCGACGTTGTCTTGTTAAAAGAAATCGAATTCCTCCAACTCGCTATTTAGAGTCATCTCGCCTTCCCCAATTCCATCGCCTCTCTCGCTCGCTCTCGCTTCGAATCGGAGAAGGAAAGAAGTAAGGGAAGGATGAATTGGATCAGCCGCAAGATCCATCTCTACAACGTGACGATGGGCCTCTACATGCTCGATTGGTGGGAGCGCTACCTCTTCAGTATCCTTTCTCATCCAATATTTCTCTACTTTAATTCGGATTCATCCACCCATTACGGCTCTATTTTTTTTCTTTCTTTAAGGTTCTGCTGTTTGATTCGGCGACTTAAAGAAACCTACCGTGGAATCACTACTTGAGCTTTTGCATCCGCCGTGTCTCACTTCTTTTTCTTATAATTTTGACTCCGTCTGAAATTTCTATTCAGTGTCATGCAAGGGCTACAGAATTGCATCAAATTTTTGTAATTTTTATGGTTTCTTAATCCATGAAAGTTTTCCCCCCTTTTTTATATTAAGGGCGATGTGCTGGTCTTTATTTTTCTCTGCTTCAGCTGCTTCGTTTCTCTTTCATATCACAGAATCGCCACCATTTCCTTCTAGGTTTCTTCATGGGTTACCGAGGTATTTTTGGAGTTTTTGTTCCTATGATATTATACTAAGGATACTCTGGATTGTGGGCTTTCTTAACTCTGGTAGACATATTAATCCTTATTTTGCTCTGGTTCATCTGCTACAATGGATCTCGTCTCGCAACTGAGTTCTATGAAAGGTAAAATCTCTTTCCCTAATTTTGTTTTCTATTTTTTTTCTCCAGAAAAGCCTGAGGAATATTACTCCAAGGTCACTCTAAGAAGTATTTTCAGAGTGTGGAGGCAGCCATTTGGATTGGACCATGACCTGAGCTGATTAATAGTAACTACCACACACCATAGACAATTTTCCTAATAGATTCCCTTATGATACACCGACACCAAATGACCGCACTCACTCTAAAAATGATTAAAGTGCACTGCCTCTCACAGTAGATTGCCTTCATGCAAGAAAAACTCATCTTGGGCTTCCAATCTGCAGCAAGAACTTGACATCATCAAATGTATATTCTGAACATTTTACTTCTGATGAAAGTCAGAGAAAACCATGACTGTTTCAGTGTATTAGAATTGAGGTGGGACCAACTATAAAAATCTGAACATAGCAATGAATGTTCATTTTCTCTTCGTCTCTGTTTATGACCCCTTCCAGCAAAGTTGGCCAATTTGTATCTGTTAACATATGATTGATCGACTCCCTTTGAATTGGACACTTAACTAGGTGCTTTCTCAGGAAAAAAAGTTTAAATTAATAATATACAATTAGTTATGGAGTATCTGTATAATAATTGGTTTATGTAACAAAAAAAAACTATTTAGAAATTTAGACTGTTTATTATATTGCCCTTAGAAACCAATCCAGCAATGGTATGATTAAAAAAAGTGATATATACACAAATATCTTTTAAATTGAATATCTCTTTTAAGTCAAGTTCAATGTGAAACCATAATACATAACACTAGCCACTAGCCCTGGATAGCTTATTGAAATTTCTACAAGACATTAGCATGGCCTGATGTGTTCTCATGATTAGAGTAGTGCACAACGAAGAGGGTGCAAACACACACAACGAGAACTTTAGATATTAGATTGCTAAGGTAGATGTGCGGTAAGAACAAGAATAGTACAGTTTATTATGAATAAATTAGAGCAAGCACTTAAGAACAGCACCTATCAGACATAATGATGGAAAACAAGTGGACAGTAGGATCTAGTAAGTAAGGGGCTTTGATTTGTATCAGAATATCAAGAAACAAGCAGCCAAGGTTGTGAAGAAGTATTGGAAATGCTTATATCAACAATGAAGGTAGGCCTTGACAGGAATGAGCAAAGAAGGATTTGTAAGGCCGACCTTGATGTGTGTTTGTAGCTACTCTGTGGGGCATTTGCACCTCGGTATTGTTATTTCTTGTTTCTCCTGGCTGGTCGCCTTTCTATTCATGGTAACCATAGTCATGTTCTAGCTATATTTCAAAGCATGTCCTGTGGAGTTGTCTGCTGTTTGTTTAACCTTTTTGGCCATTTCTTGGATGGACCCGTCCATTTTCTTCGAACCCCTGACTTTTTATTAGTTACCATATTCTGACTGCTATTTATATAATTCAACAATCTATCAACAATTGTCAGGTAGATAATTCTGGGTATTCTATTTTAAATGATATGTATGTTTCTTTATTGACAATGATCGAGCAACATGGTGTTATTGATGGTCCTTTTTTTTTTCCCCTCATTTTTCAGCTATCTGAAGTCCACACTCTTGGCTGGTGGCCACTCTGCAATGGAAGGAGTGTACCATCCTAATTGATGATCAGAATATGGAGAGAAATAATAAAGAGTGCAATGAAGTGTAGACTGATCATATTTAGTGGTTTGGAAACCTTTTTTTTTTATTAATCCCCTGTGCAACATCGAAGCCCTGAGTTTATCTGTATGGTAGATCACCATGGGGTGTTTCTTGAAATATTGTTCTTTGGAGAACCTCTCTTTCTGTATTATTTGTGACGACATTAAGTATAACTTCTCTCTTAATGTAGTTGGTGGAGCTTGACTCCTCTCTTTTCTTTAAACAAAAATTGTATACCTTTTTTCATGAAATTATTTCCATGCAACATATGCACTCTCTTGTATTCCACTTTTTCTTTTTCTTTTTTCCATTTGGACTTGATCTAGCGGCTTCAATAAACCACACTGGACTTCCATTGAACCCTAGATTATCACTTTGTCTTTCTGAGTACATGCAAAAGCCAGGATGGCACTCTGAGAAACATCTACAAACATAATTATACCCACTTAATTATGCTTTCGGTTTCAAGGCAATTGTTACAACTTGCAAATTAGGAAACAGTTATCAACAAATAAATTTGAAGGAGCTTCTTATGTATTGTCTTTGAAGCCTACGCTAAGATTCTAGGAGTTTCTTGCCGAATAATTGGAGGAGTTTACTCATCTTGACATCAATGCGTTTGGCCTCTGGAGTTTCTTATAAGAATTAGGGCTGGATATGTTGAACTTTTGACTCCTAAACTTGCTCCAAACATGGCCAAAATGAACTGGCAGGCTCACAATGACAGTGATTCTTTGAAATCATCAAATTTGATCACCGGTTCATAACACGATAGTGAATGATAACTATTACAACACAATTTTGAAAGAGAATCCTGATGAAGTAGGATTAGGATATTAGTAAATCACATGGAAATGTGAGTAGAATAATATGCCCCTTCTAGGCTGAAGATTTTGGGCATCTTTGTTTTTACCGGGTTATTTGCCAGTTCAGGACAGAACCTGCCTCACTTTGTAGTACTTGCCTTTGGAGGCTTTCAATCAAAACTACCGGCTCCAAAAAAAAATTTATATAACTGAACTGAGTATTTCAATTTTCCAGGGTTCACATATTTCAGAATACCCTAAACCCAAGATTTTATGTGCATATCCTCTTAAATCCAGATATAAAACACAAGATTCTTTTACCAAGTTAAAGTTCCTGTCACTGACAGATAATGCCCATATGCTTTCACTCCTTTGAGGACTAAATTCTTAACCAGAGGGGTTTTATACCTAAGCTATCATAAATCATGGCTTTTCATATAAAAAGCAAAGAGTGCACTTCCAATAATATGGTTGCTAACTTACCAAATTGACAAACTCTTAGCTATATCAAAAACTTAGATATAAATAATGCACTCATTAGATTTTGGGGAGTTGATAGTATTAAAGAGTGGCTGATTTATTTTTATCAGCCATTTCCATGACATGCGTATACATGCCTATGTGCGCACATGTTTAAATATATAAATATATAAGCAAAACTAAATTTACATGTAATTTAAGGGCCCATTCGGTATTATTTTGTTTCTTATATCTGTTTTCAGAAATCCAACAGAAAAAATGATCAAAGCTATACAGCATGTATAATATTACCCATTTCTTTTTCTTAAATTATTTGTCAAGTCTTTAGATCTTTTTGTGTTAAAAGATATATTACTTATAGAAAGAGTGAAAATAAAAATAACAAATAGCAGTTTTGTGCAAATGTTATTATTAGCATCAATCATCATATGGTATTTTATTAACTTCTATAGAAATGATAATATTATATGTACCTTTTGGAAAATAATCAATTATTTATTGTTGATAAAAGTAAATTTTTATTGGTTGTTTTTGGTGCATCAGAGATATTGATAAAATGGGTTATTTTCAGTGGTACTGAGATTTTGAAAATAAATGTGCAAATATACATCAAATACTAATTGGTGTTATTAAAATTTTATTATTTTTTACGAAATTTTAGATAAATGGACATGAAATATAACACGGTCTGGTTCGGTTCGTATACCTAAGGCTGGTTTCGACCGGATCGGATCCGGTCCGCATCCGTCAGGGCCCGACCCGACACCAACTCACTTCCCGTGTTTAAATATATACCATACCGCCTTCGGTTTTCCCCTTTCTTAATTGCATCATGCGGAGGCAGGGCATCCGCGGCCGCCGCCCGCGGGCGGTGCGCAGCCGCAGCGGAGGCGGGCGGCGGCGAGATTCCGGCAGCCGAGGGCGGTGGCTGCCATGGGAATGGGGCCGTCGTTCTCCTCGCGGAGGGGACTGCGGCCCTGTTGGTGAGGAGCGAATCTGATTCGAGTGGGACCGGACCGGCTCAATCTCCCCAAGCCAAGTTCTTTCCTTTCCCGGTCTCTGGCATGGATATTTCCATGCTTCAAGCGATAGGCGTTACGGAAGCAGATCCTTGTTGCGCGAGAAGTTTTTATAATGGGCACGTCGGCAAAGATTGCAGCGCCTCCGATGATAATGACGGGGGCCTATATTCTCGCGGGCCAGCCCCCCTGTCCGAGGTTCGAGACAGGATACACGGTTGGCCTTTTTATCCTTTTTGTCAAGCCTTTAACGAGCGTATTCACTGCGTTTGGGAGTGAGCGGGACTGCACTTATTACAACGCGCAGATCGACATTTGGACGCTCGAGAGGAAGGAAAGGAGGGAGCAGCGTTTCAAGAAAGTCTTCTTCTTTCTGGTTTTCACCAGAGCCCAGAGGTTTCATTCTCTTGTATTCTTTAATCCAGCCCCGCTTACCTTCCAGTCATCTGTTTTCATCTCCTGTCAGAAGAAAGACAAGGGAACGTGAAGAAAGAAGCCATCTTTGAGGTACTTCGCGACTTACCCTTTTCCTGTCGATGAGAGATTTGATAAAAGACCGAATTCTTGATGTTTCCTTTTCTTGCCCCCCTCTCGCCCCTTCTCTCTCTCTCCATCTTTAACTGCTTCCCAAAACGTTACCATCTGATCCATCTACACGTGCATTCACCTTCCTTCTTGGTTCGTGTAATACCCCGTTTCGATCTTCTTTCACGATAAACGCCAAGGAAAGGAAAGAGAGGAGCCCTCCTCAAGGTTATCGTAGATTATTATGTATTAATCTGTTTATTTTAATAAAAAAAAGTTAAAAAAGATTAGAGAAACGGGCCATCTTTGTACGCCCATTTTGAGATTTTGATATCTTTGATGATTGATTTTTATCATCTTTGCAAGCATAAATGGTTTAGATGCTTTGTTTCCATCTTATTTTCAGAAGAAACATAAGGGAGGGAAAGTGAGGAGGGGGCTCTAAGGTAGTGAGCCATCATTTACAACTTATTGATGTTTGCTTTGATGAGAAATATGTTGGAAGATTGGATTCTTGATAACTTGGAGAAGCACAAGGGAAAGGAAAGAAAGATGAGATCTTAAGGCTTTTGATGAGAGGTTTGCTGAAAGATTATAGAAAGAGCCCATCTTTGTATAAACATTCTCAAGTTTTGATGTCATGGAAAACTGCTTTCCTTCCTCCTCTTCTTCTTTTTCTTCTAATGTGTTGTCTTTGTAAGAACAAATACTTTAAATTCTCTATATCCATCTTCCTTTACATAGACCATAGGGGAAAAGAAAGAAAGGAGGGAGCTTTAAGGTAGTACACCAGCTTTTAGGGCTTACCCTGCTTGCTTTTGACAAGAAATTTGCTCAAGAATTATAGAAAGTGGCCATCTTTTCATGCCTATTTTGGATTCTTGATGTCTTGGATGGTTGGTTCTATGTTCCGTTAAATTGTTTCTCTTTGTAAGATATACTTTAGACGATCTAGTTCCATTAATTTAGAAGAAATGCAAGGGGAAGGGGAAAAAAAGAGGCAGCTTTAAGGTGGTTCACAGCTTTCTAAGGCTTACCCTGATTGTTTTCCATGAGAAAAAAGTCAGTAGGTTAGAAAAAGCACCCGTCGTTCTATGACCTTTAAAATCAATCCAGGCTTACCCATTTAATTTCACATAATTATCAATTATGCTAGATGGTAAAACCACGTTCCTAACCGTCATTTAGACTTTTATCCATGTGCATGTAACTTAACATAGCCTTATCCAGCAAGTCTTGTCTACCAATATTCTGAAACTATGACCATGCATTTCTATTTTTGTTTGTGCACTTCTTGAGGGTTATTTTGTTGTTTAGATTTTGCACATTGGAGGGATAGGTCATTCACCAATCAAAGACAAAAATTCCCTTCTAGGTGGGCAAGGCAACAATAGAGCAAGACCAAGAGGGTACTGCTTGGTAAATGTATTTAAATGGTTAAATTGTCCGTGAAACTGGTTTTGTGTAGCTTTCATTCTGTTCAGCACGCTACCTATAATAATAACTGCAGCTTCAGTAAAGTCAGTGACATGATTCATGAATGTATAGAAGATGTCCAGAGTATATTAATATTTGTTTTGAGCTATTTCATATTTAATTGTGCCCATCCTCACTTTATTGTCAACAAATGGAAACTGATTTTGGTTCAGTTTTCTGGATATGCTTGCAATGCCAAAGAATGAACCCTTAATTGAGCTACTGGTTGAGAAGATCCTTAAAGTTGACTTGGAATCCTTAAAGAAAAAGCACCCATTGATCTATGACCTTTAAAATATTTTGATACGATTCGAACATTTTGATGTATTGGATGGTTGGTTTTCAATTTCTCTATGAATCTTTATAATATATACATGCCCATAAGCGCATATTTTTGATAATTAGCTATCCAGTAATCTCGCAAAGATTAGTGAATAGCTTGTTGTCAAAATGTGCATGCATAGACATGTATTTTTTGTAACTTCCTATATTTTGAATTTGTGAAATGCTTTGTATTGTCCAATATTATTTTGTGCATGAAGCTTAAGCAAATCTTTCTTCTTTGTCACTATTGTTTGTAAGACTTTCATTAGCATGACAGCTACCTCTTCCTCTCCTTTATATTTTATTTTTTTTCTTTTACTTTGAAAGGCAATTCTTAATAAAGAACTAATTTGATATATGAGTGGCTGTTGGATGCAGGGGTGATTTTATTTATATGTGCTTGTTCTTTCAATCCTCTTGAGTTAGCTTTTTCTAATAGAACACTTGCTGTATCCCTGTTACGTGCTTAGATTGGTGCAAAGGCGACTTTCAGATAATAGGCAGCTCTGCACCTTCTAATGCATGAAGAAATCCTGAGGGCCATTTTAGTTGGTAATTAGTTTTGCATGCTATTCTACCCTGCTAAGCAATGTATTTCAAAAGAAACTATCAGTTTTTGAGTTTCTCTTACATGTTCTAAAGGTTTATTAATGTTGATTCATTGTGGTTTGCATTGGTCTCTGCATTTTCCTTTCCTTTGAAGAAAGAAGTTGATTAATTTGAATGCCGTAATATCTCTATGTATGCCTTATTGAGGATGGTTCATTTGCGCATCTGCAGCTAAAATCTTTTAGAGCTATCAGTTTTTGATGCTTAACCTCAAATTCCTGTATTTGGTGCTTATTGAAGGGGTTTTTAATTATTTAGGCAGCTATATTTAGATGTAAACTTATGAAACATGCCTTCTGTAGCATATACATACATAGATACCTACATACATATGTATGTCTGTCTTTTTCTTGTGTGCACACACATATTTGTCTAAGATATGGCTACTGACTTTAAAAGTTATCCAGATCTCAACAGCTTAGGTCAATATTTGCCTACTATTGGACCAGCACTTCTATTGTCCATGGAATACATGGACCTTGGTAAATGGGTAGCGGCTATCGAGGATGGTGCACATATTGATCTCCATCTTATACTAGTGCTGTTTTTTTTCAATTGCTCTGGTATTTTGTGCCAGTATCTTGCAAACCTTATTGGCATAGTCACAGGAAAGAATCTTGCTCAGGTAATCTCTTTTGTCCTTGCTAAGTTTGATTGTTCAGTTTCTTTTGCCCTTGCTAATATTGAATGTTCTTTGCATTAAAATTCATGATATGTTCCTTATGTTAATTTGAAGAGTTCAATAATACATAATTTTGTCTTGGCACTTGGGTTAAATGATGATTTCTGCAGTGAGTCTGTTTTCTGAAAGTTGCAACTATGGTTCCATTCTTCCATTAATCTTTTTCCCCAGTAATTAGAGTTACTCATGTTCATGGCCTGAGCATTTTTGACATGTTAAGCAGTCAATACTTCATTAGTACTGCATATTATCTTCCCATTAATAATCTTTTTTTTTGTTTTTGTTGATTTGGAAGATTTGCAATGAGGAGTACTGCAGGTTGACATGTGTCCTTCTTGGAGTGCAAGCCCAGATATCGATGATTGTTTCCGACCTGACAATGGTATTTGTTATGCTTCATCAAATAAATGAAAGCCATTTTTAGGTTTCTTGATTCGTCAAGTTTCTTTACAACATTAATGATGCCAGATTCTGAGCTTTGCACATGGATTCAGTTTATTTTTTGGGGTGAACCAGTTCATTTCCATCTATTTCTCGGCTACCATTGCTGTGCTAATTCCATGTATTTTCACCCTCTTGGTAAGTTTATGATTTGTATTTTATAGACCGTCAATGATCCAATTGTCAGATGTAATTTTAATGTGTTTTGTGACGATATCACTTGTCCATGATCCTTAGGGCTCTTGCAAATTAGAGGCGGTCTATGGCATATCAAGCTTCGTATCGCTCTTTTATCTGCTTGGAGTGCTCTCCAGTCTACCAAATATTCCATCTATAGCTCATGATAGGTATCCAGGGTTGGATTTGCAGACTGCTTGCTCAGTCATGGTTCTTATTGGCTCAAATATCATGCCTCATAATTTTTACATTCACTCGTCTGTTGTACAGGTATGCTTAGCCATCATGCTCTTGGATCTTGGTTACATTGGAACATATGTTTGTGATGATCATCCTTACAGTTCAGTTGTTAATATTCCTGTCATCTTATTTTAATGCTCGAGAAGATTATGGTGCGTAACAGATTTTTTCCAAAGAACCTTCCATTCTATTTTTGAGTGACCATATATGCAAATCTGTCATTTAACTCTGCTAATTTCATGCTTAAGGATAAAAGACTGAACAAGCCATTTATCCAGTACTGTATCTTAGTGCAAAAAGATCTCAAATTTGATAATGAGAAGTAACAGATGATTAGGAATAGAAGAAAGGAAAGGAAGAGTTGGAGGAAGAATTAAAAATGCAACTTTTGAATCACTATTTAATATAACTTATGAGAGTCTTGTAATTCATCACTTCTCTAAGGTGTTTTGATGGATTATACATTGAAGGTGGATTTAATTATAAAGTTTAGATTATGAATGATGGTACACTAGAGCTTAAATTAATCAGTATCCTAGTAGGTAATTCTTAATGCTTCTTTAGAGAGTGAAACAATTAATGGTACTGTTCCTTTTGACTCGTAGTCAGTATTCTAGAGCTTATTAACTACCCATGGACCCTTGCATGGACAACACAAGAGCCATTTAATATCTTAAATGGAGATTTGCTCCTCTACAAATGGCAAGACTGACCACTTAACAAAAAATTGGTTTGAATAGCTCAGGCTGGGTTCCATTTAAAATATCTGGTTCAGTTGTTTCGTAAGGATCAAGGATTAGAATAGGTCTGCCTATAAGTCCGTTTCTGGTTGCCTGGTCCAACCAGACTGTCTGGACTTGTTTGATAACATTGGCTTATGTCTTCCTTTCTTCCCTCTAATGATTTTATCTATAATAATGTTGTGCAAGAACTGATTAATGTTATCCTTTTTTCTACTTAGAGCCAAGGTTTGCCGTACCGTTCTGTACTGTATCGGTATTGAACCAGTACCCAGTCTTGTGCCGTACTGACAGTCGGTACGACTCGCCTTCTCGTACCATACCCCATACCGACATTGTAATAGGATGGTACTGGTACGGGGTTTGTACCGAGACGGAGAACCTTGCTCAAAGCTACTGCTTGGATAACTTATTTAACAAGTGCTAAAGATGTTATTTATCATTTCTTTTCCTTGTCAATCTAAAATTAGACATGGTTTAATTTGTTCCTTTCCGGTATTTTCCTAATTTTTCTTGTTGAAGCATTTGAGTTCAAAATTGGCATTTATCCTTAATTAGTTCATTTTGGTACAAAGTTGTGTTGGCTATATATATATATATATATATATATATTATATACCATAATCAAGTATGCTTCTAATACATGATTACCTCTTTCATTTGTCTTTGTGCAGCAGCAGAAACCAACAAATGCCAGTGTGGGCTCTTTAATTCATGATAAACTTATTACTATAATAGCTAATTTTGCTGCTATTTTCCTGGTGAATTTTGTTTTTATGAGCTCGACAGCAGCTGTATTTGACAATGCGGGCCTCATAATGCCTACATTTCAAGATGCTTTTATGTTGGTGGACCAGGTTATGTCTCACCTCTTTGGTGCACTATTTCTTCATTCATTTACATGATTAACATAAGTATGCCTCTGTCAGTACAATTCCGTATATAAAATGTACAGATTGCATTTAGGACTAAAAACAATGACCTAATTTCTTATATATTGGTGAACCTGCAAGCTGCATTATCGTCGATATTATGTTGCATAAACTACATTAGACACATTTTGATAAGTATGTTGGCTCTTGTTGCTTCTGCAGTGCATATTTGTCAAAGTTCTATATCAGAATTTCAGTAAATGGTAGGTGTATATTTTCTACAATTTTTTCCATCGTAATGCATGTTGATTGGATTTGTTATCTTTATTCTTGACCCAGTACAGAAAGACCAACACTGAAATCAATTTTGATGGAATCAAATCTGTTGTCAAACTACGACAGGTCTCGACACTTTTCCTTGTTAATATATATATATATATGTATGTATGTATGTATGTATGTATATGTATCTCATGATCTAAGGGACTCATATGGCTTGCCTGATGGTTAGATTACATAAAAAAATCTGTGTTAATCCCATAAATCGTTGCTTCAAAAATTGGATAAAAGAAGTGCAGTAGAAATAAATATTATTTTATAATATTTTCTAGACTTCTTTTGGACCAATCTCCGCAATCTCGGTACTGGGTACCGGGTCGGTACCTTATTGGTTTGGTACAGTACGGTATACCTCTGTGCTAAAATTACTCTCTATCTATTTTTCTCAATGTTCATCTTTGTACACCTTGGTACCAACTGGTACACATCTCAGTACGAACTGGTACACACCTCATTACACCTCGGTATAGGTGGTACAAGGCTTATACCAACTTGAATGTGTGTTTCGTACCAATTTTCTTCCGGTGCGGTACAATACGCTCTATACCGAGCAGTACAGGGCGATACGACATACTTATTTTGGACTGTTAATAACTCGTATATTGGAGTTACTGGACAACTATGCTATCTTCTTTGAATTAGATGATCCTTCCATGATTAAATAGTTGATTCATTTTCTTATTATCCTTTACCTCTTTCTTTACTTTCTGGTTGCAAACCGACTTACCTAATTTTGGGGATCATATCTGTAAGTATGTAGTTTCACACCCCATCGACCTTTATAAAAATTAGAAAAAAATAATGCACTACCATTACCCAGGTACCACCGGAATATAGTTAGGGGTACGAATGGGTTAGGTGGGACAGGATCATGAGTGACCCTGACTCGCCCTGGTTTCTTGTTTGGGTCCTAATATTGGACTCAGATCTAGACCCAACTCAATAGAAGATTGGGTCGGGTCCATGGCTAAAATTTTTGACCCAACAGAACATTCGGGTCAGCTCGGGTCCATGTATAATCCGGTCCCAACCCGAAAAATTTGGGTCTCGATCGGGTCCAGGTTGGGTCTAGATTGCACAAACGGAGCTCTAAAGTGAAAGTTAAATTTGGATAAAAGAAAATCCTAGTTTTATCATAAAATATGAATCTGTCTTTGAAAGCTTGTTATGATACATTCAGCATGATAACTTTTTTCAATAAAGCTCAGAAAACAATTGAAAAGAGTCCAAAAGTCGAGCATTCTCTATGGATTATATGAATTATTGTGTTTAGAGATATCTACTAGACGGAAACGGAGTATGGATAGAGTGCCAAGTCAGTCACTATATCAATCAACAATCCAAGAACTCATTTGGTTCGTCGAAAAAATTTTAGCTCACTAAAATATTTTTTATGGAAAGCTGATGCCTAGGTATACGATGCTTGGAAGAGTGATTTTTGTATGTTTGGTTGACTATGAGAAATGGCACATTTTAGAGTGGCTTATGTTTGGTTAAGCATCTATTTTAATAGGAAAGTTGTGTAAAATACATGTTATGCTCTTAAATTACCCTAAATTCCAGCCCGTGGGAAAGTCACTTTTCTATGTCCCATGTGGGTTTTTCTTTCTCATGAAATATGGGAATCTTATTCTCATGGAAATACTACTTTTTCATCTCTCTCCAACCAAATATGAGTCATTTTCCCATTTTCCTATTGAGCAAACTTTTCCCCCTCTTCCCGCGAACCAAATGAGTCCTTCCCATCCAAGGATATTGCTCAATTATCTAGTTTGCCACAACATCCCCTATGTCATGTGAATAAAATTAGATCAAGAAGCTTTGTGGGGTGTTGTCAACATTTATTTCAAACCAATTAATTGATGATGGATAACACCATTAAATGGCTTTACAAATTCTAGCGCAGAATTCCTAGTGCTTCCAAGCACTATGCTTCCATTTCTACCACATTATGCACAAATGAAGTTTATAAATGTAGTTTACAGATTTTCTACATGTTAAGATCTGTATGTCGGTTAAACCATCAATTAAAATAAAATTTCCCTACCTGTTCTGTGATTAATGCCTTATAAATCATGGAATAAAATAAAGAACAAGGTCAAGGAATTTAACAATAAAAGGTAATTAAAGATTCCATCATTTATGGTTTTCAGTTTTTAACCTACTTTTCCTATTAAACAATTCCACAATTGAGGTCTGATGGAGGGCGAAATGGATCGTCCAGCCCACAACAAAAAGGGGCTCAATTTCGGCCCAATAGACACCAATGCCGATCAGACGTATCCGTCCCAGAATCAGCCCGACCTCGGACTCCACCAAAAGTTCCTTCAACCTTCTTATTCGTCGACGGGCTCCGGCCAAGCTTGGGCGTCCTCCTTATTTGCCAAAGCGCCTCGGCCAAGCTCGGGGCGCCCTCCTGTATTCGCCGACGCGCTTCGACCGAGCTCGGGGCGCCCACTTTATTTACTGACGTGCCCGACCAAGCTCGGACGCCCTCTCCAGCAATGCACCCCGACCCTCGGGCTCGGAACACTTCGCTGAGCACACCTCGGCACCCATCAAGCCGACCTCGTTAAAAGCACAACACGACCTCTTAGCGAGTTCGGCCTAACCGGCAGCCGCATCCATGTGCGTACCCATGCTCTCCTACGTGGCCGTACATTGCGACACCACCACGACGTACTATTCCGGCCATACTCTGCTAATGCCTTGCCGTTTCCAATAATGGACTCCACCGCGCGCCACAATCAAATCCTGGTTGTGCGCCATGCCCACTTATGATGGGGACGGGCCATGCCCTGCCACGGCTGTCAATGCTTTACTATTTCCAAGAACGGACTCCACCGCGCTCCACAACCAAGCTCTGGCTGTGCGCCACTCTCACTCATGATGAGAACGGGCCATACCTCCGCCACCTAAGCACCCCTACCGGGACTATAAATAACGATCAACAGGTAACACTTGGGGGGACACTTGGTTAGATATGCAAAACTCTACTCTAACTTGATTGTCGGAGGGTCCTCATCGGAAACACCGGTGAGGCTTTGTGCAGGTACATCGTCGGTCGGAGGAGGTGGCTATCCCCGTCTTCTTCTTCTTCACTCCGGCGGCTCCTCCGACTCCTTCGGCATGGACACCCTCGGGCCAGATTTGAACCACAACAAGGTCCATTCGATTATATGCTAACACAAAACCACATAACTTGTGTTGGGTCGAGTTGGGTAATAGGTCGAAAGACCTAGATTAGACCCATATAACAATTGGGTCGGGTCGGGTTGGGTCACGTTAGAACTCAATAAACCCTGACCTGACCCAAAATATGGAATAGGTCCAAATTTGAAACCCGACTCAGCCCCCAAGTCCTTAAATCGGATATGGATTGGATCTAAGCGGGTAGGGATGGATCGGGTCACGGGTCAACCCGACCCATTTGCAGCCTTAAATACAGTAAACAAAATGTCTTTAAATTTATCAATTTGTCTAATTGTGTCCTTTGACCTAGCATATCCATAATGCTTGTCCCCTCCATCATTATTTGATCCTGTGATCAGGTTCTAGCATTTTCTCTATTCCATCTCTTCGCTCGATACTTGCTAGCTTTTGTTTGTCGATCAACTTAGTTTGGGCGTTGTGTATATAACTTGGTAAATTTTAATCCCCATCAACTGAATCAAAAAAAAAAAAAATTAGAGAGAATGTACCATTGAAATGCAATGGCCAAAATGCCTTTAAACTTACATTACACCTAAGAGGCCAACTATATTCATATGTCTCCAATCTAAAGAACACATCATGCCAAAACCTCCAGCATTATTAACACTAGCAGTTGCATTTTGGTGTAATCTCCAATTTAAAAAAATGCACGACTAAGTGCAACTTGGTTCGAGATATGCCGAAGCATAATATTAAAGGCCTACACATTGGTTTTAGGCCCAAGTCCCACTTGAGCTCTTCTTTAGGCTCGTATGTTCAGCTTCCTCCATTTGATCTAGACCCATGACCAGCTTGGCCTGGCTAGTTCAATTTACTAGACAAATCAGTTCCCTTCCTTGGTCATTTGTCATTGACGAGGAGGGGGAGGGGAGGGGATGACTATGAGATCATTAATGGTGATGATGGATGAGATGCTAGTAGTTCATAGAGAGGGAGAGTAGGGGGTGGCACATAACCGATGGCGGTTGTGCCCATGTGCATTGATGGAAGAGGAGAGAGAGGCATTTGCAGGTGGTGAGCAAGGCAATAGTGGGGGTTGTGACAAGGACAAAGTTGGGCAAGGCTATGATGGAAACTGATATTTAGTGGTGGAAGAAACAAATTAGGGATTTAAGATGAAAAAGTATACACTTCAATATTAATAAATATAAATACATATATATTTATTATATCTAGCTCTAGGCCAGGTCAGGTTAGCCTATACATTTTTTGGCTAGCATGAGCTCAGTATGAAGTTTAATCAGCTCACGTGTTTTAGGCTTGACCTAACCTGATGGGATGAAAACCTTGAAAGCTTGCTAAAATTGGGTCAAGTGGGTTGGGCTTGTTCGAGTCGTTCTCTAGTCCATTTTTTCCCATATTTGTTAATTTCTATTTGTGAACTAACTTACCTAATTTGGAATATTATGCATTTTTAATGAAGTAAATTTCCTCCTTACTAAGTAAATAAAGTTTATAAAATATTGATTGTATTACCATTGCCAAGGCACCTTTTGAAATAAGAGAAAAGGTACCTTTTAAAATTTGCTTAAAAGATGGTATCTTGTGAGATGCAATGTACAAGATGCCCTTAAAAATTTCATAGCATTGAAAAACCCCTCCATTTATATTTGGAAGAAGACCTAGTTATCACCTTCAACCAGAAAAACTCCTAATGCTTTGTCCCTTCTCCAACATTGTCTGCACCAACGGCCATAGTTTGGTGTTATCTCTTGTCCATTTCTTCAATTATACTTTTTAGTTTCCATTTGTGTAACAACTTGCCTAATTAAGATTGTCATGCATAGAAAATTAGAAAATAGTAAATGTACTACCACTGGATTTCAATGACCAAATGCCCTTAAATTCTATTACACCAAGAAACTCCCTCCAACTATATTTAAAGGAAGACCCAAGACCCATTTGTCTCCTTCAACCTAGAAAAATTTATAATGCTTACTTCTTTTTTCTTTGAAATTATCTGCACCAACGATTGCATTTTGGTCTCATCTTCGCTCCATCTCTTCATCTATACTTCTTTGTATTTGTGGTCTTGTTTACCTTATTTGGAAGATTGCGTATATCTTAGTAAATTTATTCTCTGTCAACTGAATCAAAAAATTAGAGAACATTAAATATCCTACCATTATTAAGGTGACACCAAGTACCATGCACCAAATGCTCTTAAAATTCATACCACCTGACTATATATAGAGGAAGAACCTGTTGTCTCCTTCAACCTGCAAAACTCATAACACTTAACCCCTCCTGCTTCAACATCATCTGCGCCAATGACCAGATTGCAGTTTTATCTCTGGTCCATTTCTTCACCAGTTGCTTTCAGTATGCTCCATGAAAACTCATTATTATGTTTTTTTTGTTGCAAAGTAATCTTACTTTTGTTGCTTTCATGAAAAATAAAAAAGGGAATAAGTGGAAGGATGATTTTGCCATCTCGATCTTTAGTTTATGGTTGCTTGTACTAGGAGCGTGTGCAGGAGTAGAGCTTAAGAATTTAAGGAAAGAAAGCATCAAGGAAGTGTCCACATGAAAATAATATTAACATTTATTTTTAAAATACTAGATTTTGTTTAATTTTATGATAACTGAATTATATCATGATAGAGAAAATGATATGACACATGTATTTTGCAAAATAAATGATAAGATAATGAATAGCACAGCTGTCATGGAAATAATAGAGATAGTTTAATGCTGGTTGGAAACATATATAAGTGGGTATATGTTCAGGAGGAGGTCTAGAGAGGGTGCAGCACCCTTGGGCTAAGATTATGGCTACTAATTTTTAACTGACATCTTTTGTGTCTGTTGTTTCATGATGCTGTGACAAGTGCTGGTGAGCAATCATTTGTAGGTGCATCTTTTTGGGATGCTTTTCCACAGAAACTCTAAACATAATTAGTTCTTTCACTGTCATTCATAGGAAATGGGACATTTACTAAGGTGAACAACATATCTCCAGGGAAGGCAAGCCTTGGTGCAACAGTAAGGTTACTCACCTAGTGTCACAAGTTCAAACTTGGAAATAGCCTCTCTGCACATCGGGGTAAGACTGTGTGCCTGTGTGCCTGTGTGCCTGTGTGTATTTGACCCTCACAAAACCCGTAATGACTGGAGTCTCATGCACTAGGATGCCCCTTTAACAACATCTTTCTAAAAGCGTATTTACTCTTCGTTGGGAGCAGGGATTGGTAACTGATGGTATTTCATGGATTTGCTTCTGCGAACTATGCCACTCCCACATGCATGCTTCAAGTACATTGCTTTGGTAAATGTTCTTTTCTTTTTTTTTTCTGTTTTGCTATTTATGCGCCCATTGCTCATGGTTTCTAAATGTCATACAGAAGAATAATCCTATCAAGGAAGAATTTTGTCTATGTTTGAGTTTCTGATTCTTTAGCATTCACAGTGGGCAGAGCATGGAACTCTAAATAAAGCTTCAAAAATAATTTTTATCTGTAGAGTAATTTAATTGTGAATTTGATCTCTGAGAATGCTGTGATAATAATACTTGATGGATACTCTGTCAAGTCATGTAAGCTTGTTCAGTAGACTATGACAGCCCTGTGGTATGTTTCCTTAAATTAGTATTAATATTTTCCAACTCTTTTGAATTTTCCTTGATGCAAGTTTATTCTATAGTTTGTACATTGGATGCACTAGACAACTAATCCAATTGAGTTACCTAATAGATCATTCACTGTTTTCATCCTTGCAGATTTTTAATAGTCCTGCAGCACCCTTTCCCTTTTCTCTGGTTTTTCTCATCGCAATTGTAATCACCTCTTGCACTCGGAGTCTTGGTGCGCAAGTCATCTTGCATGACTTCTTTCAGATCAACCCACCTATTTGGGTTCATCACATTATAGTGAAATCTCTTGCTGTCATTCTGGCTCTATACTGCCTCCAGAGTGTGGGACCAGAGGGGCTCTATCAGTTGCTTCTCTTCTGTCAAGTTATATTGGCGACCCTCGTACCACCTTCAGTGATTCCCCTTTTCCGAGTGTCATCGTCCAGATCAATTATGGGTTTCTTCAGAATCTCGCAGCATACAGATATCTTTGCTTTTTGTGCCTTTCTGGTGTTCCTTGCAACAGATACCATCTTCATTTTTGAGTTGCCATTCGAAAATTGCTTCTGGACGGTTGAGCTTAGGGAAAGAATGGGAAGAGGTGTGACTGTGAGACTTGTCCTCCTCCTTGCCATCACATCCTATTTTTTTGCACTTTATATGGTATTCACACCACTAAGGTCTGAAAGTAACAGACTAGATGATGAAAACAGCAAAGGACCGGATATGCAGATATTTACAGGGGGAAGGAAAAAAGATCAACTTGAGCTATCTAAGGGTAGAGATGAGAACTCAAGTCAGACCATTAATGGTGAAGAAAAGGCGTACGTAAAGGAGACAACCTCCATAGAGTCATTGGAGAATCAATCCAATAATCTGTTTGCCGAATTCAGTCTTGATCAGCCTAAGACAGCCATTCATTCTGAATGGCAAGCCCAGAAGCCTGCTTCTGTTCTGGCTCTTAATAAGCATTGTATTATCCAATCCTTATCTTTAGAAGAATATAATTCCATAGTTAACATTGTTTCTAGCGACGAGGTGATTAGTAAAGGTATTGCACAGAATTATGAAACTAAAGCATCCAGAGAAGAAAATGTGGAAGTAGGAGTTGGAATCCACCATCAGAAGGATGGTGAGAAGGGTGGTGCATGTGAACCTGTCCAGCCTTCAAGTGCTTCAACCTCCAATGTACCTGGGTCTTTTAAGAATGCCAGAGTGATGGGTGGCAATATTAGAAATGATGCCAAGAAGGCAACATCATGTGGATTGAGTCGTGCAGGACGGCGCCAATTAGCTGCCATTCTCAATGAATTTTGGGCGCATCTGTTTGACTTACATGGTCTGCTAACAGAAGAAGCAAAGGTCATCAGAACAGATCTTTTACTGAATTTGGATCTAGAAATGTACCATGCATCTGCAAGAGCAGGCACCAAAGATACTTCCCAGAAAAGCTCGTTAGACACAAAAAGTGGACCACTACCTTCAGCAAACTCGAGGGACTACACTCCCATGCAAGAGAAGGCTATGAATTTGGAATTATCTTATATGCCACTAGCGCGAACTTCGTTTTGGTCAATGGACACTCGGCTTCTGGATGTGAATGGCCAATGTGATGGCCAGGATTGTCACATACCCAAGATTCATAACTTTGAGATTCCGCAATTTGGCACATGGTTACGGACTCCTAATATTGCTAAATCTTCTGTTAGAGAATATGGGGATCAACTCAAGGATACTTCGAGCCAGAATGCATCTGGTTATTTATGTAAAAGTAGTTTACAAAACCCTGCATCAACTGGATCAATCTGTTCACAGTTTAGAAGGCCTCAGTATGAACCTTTCTCAGTTGAAAACCCTTCATTCTTGGGCTCGACGAAGGAAAATATTAGCTTTCCCGATATTTCAGAGCTCATAGATTCCTTCGGGCATTCGTCTCTCAATATTTCTGGCTCCTTTTCATCTGCGAGCGGAACTGCACATGAACAAGCACAAAATCCAAACAATCTGGTCTCTGAAGGTGAAGAGGCTCCATCAGCACTCGACAAACTTTCCGTGTTAAAGCACCATGAAAGTTTCCTATGTCAAGCAGTTAGCCCTATTCTGGACTCGAAACCTTTCTGGGTTAAACAACCATTGGAAAATGTGTTCAGTTCGACAATCAAAACTAGTAAGGCAAGGAAGAGGAAGCAAGTACTGAATACCTCTTTTACTTCAAAAATAATCATGTCTTATGGAGAATCAGAAGCTTGGGTTCTCCAATCTCTAAGAGTTTGTCTTGGTAAGCTCCTAGATTTGGAAGGATCAAGTTGGTTATTTACTCAGAATGGTGGGTATGATGAGAAGTTAATAGACTGGGTAGCTGCAGCAGAGGGTTACCTACGGAAAGAGGGGACTAGCTTGTTGAATCAGTTAAAGCATAGTGAGGAGGAAGGTATGAATGATGTCATCTCCTCTGTGTCTAACTGTGGAGAGCACTGCACTTGGCAATCTGGCCTGGTCATAAGCTTTGGTGTCTGGTGCATTTGCCGGATCTTAGGACTGTTGCTCATGGAAAGTCGACCAGAGTTATGGGGCAAATACACCTATGTTCTCAACCGTCTTCAGGTAAAAATTTACACATTATCGTTTTTCTTTTTATAAAAAAAAATCACACATTATCACGAACCTGTTTTGTTTTATAGCAGCCATGGTCATTTCTACAACTTAGGTGACTGAAGAAATTGTTTTTTCCCTCTTCTTTCTGTTGAATGGCAGGGTGTTGGCTAGAATGATGTTTTTATATCATGTAGGATATATTGTTCTATTTTATGTGTATATTGTTTTATGATATACCACACAAGGACAAGAGTCAGGCAGTTCTACAGAAATATAGTCCGTTAACATGCAGAGAAACCTGTGTGGCTATATCTGATATATGTAAGCTCTGCAATGGCGTGATGTGTCTATGTCAAAAAATACACCAACAATAGTGTTAGTGTTCCAAGGTTCAAACTTTTAGAAGGAAAAAAAAGTTGGATGTTGGAAAAGAAACAGCATCGAGGAGAGCTGAAACCCTTGATTGTAGCCAAAATCTGTCGAGTTGTGGTCACGTGATACTTGTGAAATCCATAATTTGTCAGGATACCAATGAGTGTTTTCTCTCTCTTTAAACATGGTGTAACTCTTTCTAAACTTTGTCAAAGTCATGATATAAAACAACTCCATCGACAAGAATACCTCTCTTCTCACTCAAGGAAAGCCGAACCTTGGATATGGATTCCTTGGATGCATATTGGAGCATTCAGAAGAGCCCTTGTGGATTAAGACAACTGGTATTGTAATTTGACACTTGAATCGTAATATAAGGAAGCTGATAATAACCAATGTTGTCGGCATAGGTTGTTAGACCTAAAGCTTCATGTATATCTTGTCATGCATAGGTGATGGAGAACTGAACACTTGAAATGGATTTTTTTTTTATTGGGTGCTTTGGTCTTTCATGTGTTGATACTCAAGATTACACCTTTAGCACTAGTTTCTCTTCATATTTATACTTTCAGAACTCTACCAGAGTATACAACTTACTTTCAGAACTCCTGCCAACCAAACAATTGAGGAATGAACTCATCACCAGGTTTCATCACAGCTAGACAGCTGGGCTATATAATCCATTTAAGGAAGAATCATGTGTAATTGTATGTACTATTTTGATAAAATAATTAAGATAAAAACAAAGAAGAATTTTCTACTAACATGTCCATCAGCTATGCTGACAGATTTTTATGGATCATATGAGATGCAGGGCATACTTGATCCAGCATTCTTGAATCCCCGTGATCCTCTCAAACCATGCCAGTGTATCGACCACCTTGATATGCGCACCAGTGGGCTTGAACATAATAAGGAAAGCCTTGGCAGAACCCGGTGCACTACTGCAAGCTTAGTGTTACAGATGATCAAGGAGGTTGAAGGTGCAATTTCAAGGCGCAAGGGTCGGTCCGGCACAGCAGCAGGTAGTATTGCCTTTCCGAAGGGGAAGGAAAACTTGGCTTCTGTTCTGAAGCGCTACAAGCGTTGCCTGTCAAAGAAGTCATCTGCTACTAATGGAGGAGCCTCTGCACCATCTGAAAAGGTACGTACCAATCAGCCTGCTTATCCTCCTAATCAAAGTGAGCCATTTTTCAATTTGAACTGAGTGAACTTATAACGAATTTTTCTTTTCTACGCCTCATGCAATTGTGAAGTAGAAACTAGAATGGATCAAAATGTATCCAGGTTAAGGTGATCTGGTTGTTGAATAACTGTTCTTCTAGACATCTTGGCTAGTGGATTTTGAGTAACCACCTGAATTTTGAGGAGACATGATAACTTTGATTAGGGCTTCATGCTTTGTGGTTACCATTGATGCGGTGAATTATAATAATAAAAATATAATAATTATGTTCATCTTTGAATTTTTTATATTTTGATAAATGTTATTTTGTCATTTATAGCGATAAAATGTTAAGAGTCCAGCCACATCCCATCATCCTCTAAATCTGAAGTCTCCCTCTTCAGTTGGCCTTACATAAAAAAAGAATAACATATTATCATTTAGTCTAATCTTTATTTTTTTTTTGGGATATTTTATAATTAGTCTTTTATTATAATTTTTAAAAAAATTACATATACAGGATACGGAGCTGGCTGAGAACTTGAAACTGAATGCGCCGCTAAATGGGAAACGAGAAACTACGCATGGAAAAATGGCTGAGCTCCTAGAAGACACCGGTCATCTGAAATCGCATGAATATATGACACGTGGCGCGCCTTTTGGGTGGAAACTAAACCTTCACGGAAGCACCGTTGACTGACGGTCCCTCCCCTACCTTACCTTCCCTTCCCTTCCGTTCTCTTCTCGTCTCTCCCCTGAAAGAAAGAAGGCAACCTCCAGTTCTTCTCCTTCTCCCATAGCTGTGGATTCGGATATTCCGGTCATCCGCCATAGCATCAGAGAGGTACGCTACCTTCTCTCTCTCGGATCTCGATTTTTTCTCCTTGTTTTGATTTTAGTCTTTATCTGAAACGGAACCCCAGTTGTGTTGCTAATTTCGCCCCCCTTCTCTCTCTGTGTCGTGCCTCTCTTATGTATATAGCAGATTTTTTTTTTCATTTTTGAATGAAGAACAAGTATCTTTCTCTCTATATATACATATGTACGTATGTATATATCCAAATCGATGATGAAAATTAACCGGAACTATATGCTTAAAATCTTTGTGGGGTCGCATAGATCTCTTAAATAAGCTAGCTGTTCATGAATGATTTTGAGCGCTTCTTCTTGAAATTAAAGAAGCTGTGACTCCAACTCGGCCCGATTACAAGTTGTGCTGATCTGCAAAGTATTGTAGGCTGAAGCTGGGATGGTCATTCTGATGCTCCTGCAGGAAAGGATAATAGCAGCGTTTGGAAGGCGATGGGATTCGTGGTGGTGATATCGGTGCCGTTCCTTATCCTGCTCGCGATCCTGGCCCTTGCTTGCTACCTGGTCTTTAGGGCCAGGGGACGGTCCGAGTGGAGGACACCACAGTACTACGGGCCGCCGGCCCCACCCGCCACAGCCCCGGCCCAGGGAAAGTAAGGGCCCTCCCTACATGGATATCAAATACAACTACTTGTGGTTTTATTTAAAGGATATGATGTTGGTGGGTTTGATATACTTTTTTTGCTTCTTGGGTTTTAAACAATAATTTTATATTTGTTTTATTATTATTCAGTTGACTAATTCGATAAACGTGACCCTCACTCTTGGTTGGTTAACTTATTAAATAGTGCTGCCAAGCCCCGTTCAGGGAAATCCATGGGCTGAGCTAATAAATTTATCTTGGTCCGCACCATGTTAGCTTTTGATCTGCAAGCGACGTTGGAATAGCTTTAACAAATCAAATGACTCCTGTTTCAAGGATGCTTCTACGTATTCTTGCATGCCCCAACTAATCGTTTATTACACGCTAGCAATTTGATATGTCTCTGGCTCATGATAACTATGTATGGTTGCTATAACATGATAATCTCAAAGATAATATGGTGCATGACTGTTGCAAGAGGGATAACGATGCTTTGATATCTTGTTAGCTAATCGCTAGATTCTATAAATTTAAGTTGATAGGGAAGGGATCAATAATGTATATCAAGCTTCATTGCTTTAGCCCTTCTTCGACTTTATGTATAGCTTGGACCATGCAAGTAAAAGATATGATTGAGTCAAGAGTGGCTTAAGGTAAGAACAAGTAAAAGATAAACTCAACATAGAATGCGTCAATAGAAGAAAAGACTCAAAAAAATAAACCGTAAAATTGGCCTTAATAAATGAAGAAAAGAACAGACTAAAAATTGTATAGATAGAAATTTCAAATTCTCACATGAGGAGTTTGAATAGAACAAGAACTTTAGACAATATTTGTAATCACACACTCAAAGGAATATTTGCTGAATAAAAAACTTTGATAGATAATGAAGCTCCACTCCCTCGGCTTACACATCACGGTTTATATAGGCTGCTGCAAGTTGGCTGTTACAAGAATGTTAAACAAATCTCTAAACTTGCTAAACAAACTCCTAGATAGTTTCAACTACTTGTCACAAATAACAACTCAATATTAAATGACTAAAAATTAGGAATTAATAAACTAGTAGGAGACTAAATCTAGAAGACTAAGTCTTTAGTGCATGTTTTATCTAACATTCTCTCCATTAATTCAAGCAAGGGGTTGTACTCCAAGCATGCTTTGAAACTTCTTGTACTTCTTCTCAGTTAGTGCCTTTGTGAGAATGTCGGTTGGTCTTCAGTACTACAATGTTGTGCCTCCACTTTGCCTTTAGCAACTAAGTCTCGAATATAATGGTACTTTATATTAATATGCTTGGTTCTCCCTTGATGAATTGGATTCTTGGACAATGCGATTGCCGACTTGTTATCGTAGAATATCACTGTTGGTCCATCTTGCTTTTGCTTCAAGTCTTTTAAAATTCTTCTCAGCCACACAGCATGACATGTAGTGCTTGTCGTTGCAATATACTTGGCTTCAGTGCTCGACAAGGTCCCACAGTCTCGTTTCTTTGATGACCAAGAGATGACACCGAAACCAAGACTGAAGGCATAAACTGTTGTACTTCTATCATCTGCACATCCAGCCCAATCATTGTTAGTATAACCAATAAGATTATTTGGGTTCTCATTAGTATACCCGATGCCGTAATCAACAGTTCCCTAAATAAATCTGAGAACTCTCTTAGCTGCCTCCAAATGGTGTTTGCTTGGACTATGCATGAATCTGGAAAGAAGACTTATAGAATACATTATATCTGCCCTTGTGTGAGTAAGATACATGAGACCTCCTACCAAGCTTCTATAATACTTTGCATCAATCTTCTCAACCCCATCATGCAATAAACGCTTCTTATTTGAGTTCAATGGTGTCGGGACAGGATTACAATCGGCCATTCTAAATTTTTTTAACAAATCAGCTGCATACTTCTTTTGACAAATAAAAATACTATCCAAATCTTGCACAACTTCAATACCCAAAAATAATGCAAAGGACCCAAATCAGACATTTCAAATTTCTTCATCATGTTGTTTTTAAATCCTTCTATCATTTGTGAAGAATTACCAGTATATATCATGTTATCCACATACAAGCATACAACCCAAAAATCATTTCCATGACATTTCACATATGAGGTGGGTTCACTAGCACTCTTTTGAAATTCATTTTGAGCAAAATAATTATCAATTTTGCTATACCATGCTCGCTGAGCCTGCTTGAGCCCAAAAAGTGCTTTGTGTAATTTATACACCTTATTTTCTGACCCCTCCACTATAAAGCATTGGGGTTGTTCAACATACACTTCTTCCAACATTCACCATTTAGAAATACAGATTTAATATCCAATTGACACACTGGCCAACTATTATGAGCTGCTAAACACAAAATAGTTCTAACAGTATCAAACTAAACAATTGGAGCAAAAGTTTCAGTGAAGTCAATACCTGAGATTTAGGTATAACCTTTGGTAACCAAACGAGCTTTATACCTTTGCAATGTTCCATATGGATTCAATTTGGATTTAAAAATCCCTTTCAAGCCAATTGCTTCCTTCCTGGGTGGTAGATCCACCAAGGCCCAAGTTTTGTTCTTTTCTATGGCTTCAATTTCTTCTTCCATTGCTCTACACCATTCTTTCTGTGTCACTGCATCTTCAAAACAAGTAGGTTCCATAGCAAAACATGCATATTCACATGAAGCATAATTGTCCTCTAGACATCTTACCCTCTTGTGAGTACTTTCTGAAGATGACTGGGGAGACAATGGCAAGCTGGATGATTCAGATTCATAATTTTCTACTTCAATAATGGTTGGTGTTGGTTCAGAACTCTCCCAATTCCAAGCATCATTTTCATTAAAGACAATATCACGACTAACAATCATTTTTTTAGATTCTGGGTCATAAAGCCTGTAGCCTTTATTTTCATCACTATACCCAATGAAAATGCATTTGACACTCTTATCATTTAACTTTTTTCCAAGTTTAGCAGGCACAAATGCATATGCAATACAACCAAAAAATTTTAAATGACTTACATTGGGTCTTACCCCATACCATGGTTCATAAGGTGTCTTCCCTTCTACAGCTCGAGCCGGAGATCTATTTTGTAAGTACACTGCAACTGCTACAGCTTCAGCCCAGAATTTTTTTTGGAAGCCCCTTGCCCCTCAATATACTTCTTGCTGCCTCAACAACAGTTCTGTTCTTACGTTCTGCGACCCTGTTTTGCTGCAAAGTGTAACTGGCAGTAAGTTGTCTTCGGATGCCATGAGGGCCACAAAACATTCTAAATTCTATTGATGTAAATTCACCACCGTAATCTGTCCATAAGGTAGAAATAGATAGACAGCTTTCTTTCTCAACAGTAGCTTTAAATTGCTTGAAATACTCCAAAGCTTCAGATTTCTTGTTCAGAAATACTTACTGCCATTCAAAGGAGTTTGCATTGGGCCACATACTGTTCGCCTCCGGATTAAGCTTCAGATTAAGAAATACTTACTGTTCACCTCCGGCAGTTCTTTCCTTTTGGCTCGACGGAGCGGAGCTGGGTTCCATTGCACTCTGTAAGAAGTCCACGCAGCAAACCGAGGCCCTGCGTGTGCCGTACCGCCAATGAATAATAGGTACCCTCACCCTAGGCAGAGTTTGTGAGCCGTGTAATAGGCGACCATTTCACGCGGTTCGGGGGGCACTTGAATAAGCCGCCGGCGCCTTCGGGGCTTGCCAAGACTTCCCTATAGGTAACTTGTCACGATGATGCTTTCCGAAAATACAAGCTTTACATAATTCTTGATCACCTTTTGTCATTGAAAAACTAGAAACCATATCCTTTTCATGCAATAAATTCAACCCATCAAAATTAAGATGCACGAACCTCCTATGCCAAAGCACTGAATCACAAATAGGAGCAACAAAAGCATTGAGTGTAACTTCAGAAAAGACGAGCAGAAACATCTTATTTTCTGTCATTTTGACTAAGTAAATTAAGGCCATGCTCTTCTTATCAGATAACATACATTTATCATTGTCAAAAACAACATAATAACCTTTTCTCATCAATTGACCCAAACTAAGCAGATTTTGAGCCAAACTAGGAACATACATAACATCATGAATAATTTTCTTTCCGGATTTCGTAATTACAACAACAGTACCCAAGCCACATACCTGAACATGATTGTTGTCCCCCAACTTCATTTTTGTCTGCACGGCTTCATCAATTTCAACAAAAAACTTCTTGTTGCATGTCATATGATTACTGTATCCACTATCGAGAAACCATAAAGTTTTTAACAAATTAGTATGAACAGCCAAACAAGAAAGAAATAGAATTTCTTTGGAATCCTTTTTTTCCTCATGGAAATTAGCTTGCTCCTTGGCCTTTTGCAAACATTTTTTTTTGACATGCCCATATTTTTTGCAATGATAACATTGAGGAGCATTTTTATTTTTGAACCAGCAATCTTTAGCTTCATGATTTGACTTTCCACAATGCAAACATGGAGAAAAATTAGCATTGTTACCTTCATTGGAGTTTCTTTGCTGGCTATTGCTCCTCCCTCTACCTCTTCCTCGAAATGAACCACCATGTCCTTGGCCGTTGGATCCTCATCCACCACTATCCGATTTTTGCTTTACATTAACTTTTGTCTGGAAGGCCTGCTATAAAGATGCTTCAGTTGTTTGACTTAGCCGCTGCTCATGTGACTGAAGCGATCCCATCAATTTATGGAGAGAATAATTAGACAGATCTTTCGACTCTTCTATTGCTACAACAACATGGTCAAATTTGACAGGAAGGTTTCACAAAACCTTCTCAACAACTTTCTGATCTATCAAGTCTTCTCCAAATGATCTAATTTGATTCACAAGTGAAAAGACTTTTGAGAAAAATTCTTGGACTGAATCCAAGGACTTCATTGACGAATTTTCGAATTCCCAACAAAGAGTTTGTAGCTTCACAGTGATGATAAAGGTAGAGCCTTGATACTCTTCTTCTAGCACTTCCCAAGCCTCCTTCGAAGTAGTCGCACTCATGAGTCGTGGAAAAATTGCTTCATCCATAGCTTGTTAAATATAGAACAACGCTTTGGCATCCTTTTTCTGCTTCTTCTTCAACTCGGTATGTTGAGCTACAATCAATCTCGTCCCTTGATCAGTATTTGGATCATCAAGGCCATTTTCCACCAAGTCCCACAGGTCATAAGACATAAATAAGGTTCTCATTTTGACACGCCAGAGTTGGAAATTTAGGCCAGTAAAAATGGGAAGGTTTTGTGAAGGATTCATAGAGTTGGACATGATTTTGGACTAAAAGTTTTGTAGTAACTTGGCTCTGATACCAATTTGAAGAAAAAAAACAGACTAAAAATTGTATGGATGGAAATCTCAAGTTCTCACTTAAGGAGTTTGAATAGAACAAAGACTTTAGACAATATTTGTAATCACACACTCAAAGAAATATTTGTTGGATAAAAAACTTTGATAGATAATGAAGCTCCACTCTCTTGGCTTACATAGCACGGTTTATACAGACTATTGCAAGCTGGCTATTACAAGAACGTTAAACAAGTTCCTAAACTTGCTAAACAAACTCCTAGATAGTTCCAACTACTTGTAACAAATAACAACTCAATATTAAGTGACTAAAAATTAGGAACTAATAAACTAGTAGGAGACTAAGTCTAGAAGACTAAGTCTTTAGTTCACGTTTTATTTTTTTTTTCCAGCACCCAAAGAACCCATGCTGAATTATCTAGTAATGAAGACACGTGCCTAGAAACTTTGCCTCCTATACCATGATAGATTCGAGTTAGAGGAACAAGAGAAGTCAAGTGTGGAAATATGCAATAGTCATTTAGATATGGCTCAAGGTAAATATATGTAATAACCTAATTTTTATTTGGGCTCGTGGGCCAGCCCGGAGTGGCCAGGCTCAGCCCAACTTGTGGGCCTGTGGGTTGGCCCGAAGAGGCTAGGCCGATTAGGCCAAAAGCGTGCCCATTGAGAGTCTTCTTCCTCCTCCGACTCCGACGGACTCCGAGAATCCTAGAACAACCCAAAGACTTGCCAAAATCCTTGAGATTCAATCTATTCAAGGCTCCTTCGTCTTTTGTGGTTCATCGATGAAAACCCGAGATATCGCTGCCAATTTTCAAGCCCTTCTTCCAAATTTTCTTCTTCAATTCGTCGCCGCAAAGTGCCATCGGAACCTCGCCATACTGAGGTGAGTGTCACCTACAGTCCTCTCCTACTTTTCCTATGTTTATAGCCATCCTTGCTTGGGTTTGAGCTAGCTAATCGTCGGAATTTAATCTGAAACAATGGTGCCCGATTTTGGCATCTCTTCCTCCCGTGCTTGCCACCACCGGCCGTCAGAAAAAGGCCAAGCCTTGCCGCCCCTAGGGACCCTTAAGATCATGTAGTGGTGGGTTAGAGAAATAGTCATGATTAGGTCGAGATTGATCATCCCTTGCCTCTTTGCTTTCTTTCTCTCTTCTTCTTTCTTAGTTTGCCGGCCACCATCGGCGGTGGCTTGTTGCTTGGTGCCATCACTGTTGCCCTCACCGGAGGCAGCTGTAGGCCATTGTCCATCGGCTTTTTCATGGCTCAGTTTGAGAAGGAGAGGGAGAGAGAGAGTCTCCCCTATTTTAAGAAGAGGAAGAAGGTTTTCTATCTTTTCTATTTACTTTTCTCTCTCTTGTTTCTCTTTTGACCTATATTGTCTCTCTCTAGGATTGTTGGACCTGGTAAGGGCATCTCCCATTGACTTTTGGTTGGCTCTGGTGAAGGGCCCTAATCCATAGTCATCAGGCAGTGTGCCAGCCCCCCACCACGGTACTTACTAAACACATTTGAATTTTATCATCATTAATTTTTATTGAGTTCTCTATATTGTGGCCTGACTCTTGAGTTAATTTGTTAGATTAACTGGATCCGATCAATCCGAGCATCCAAATGTTACTATCTGGTTGCCCCCATTAGAGGGCCCTGGTATAATGTCGTTGCGCCCACCCGTCGTGCTAGCTTTACCCCGACCATTGCCGAGCACTACTAGACTCCATCATCATAAATCTCTATTATGTTATCTGTATCGTGGTCTAATTATTGTTTCATGATTTAACTAGTTGGATTGGCTAGAGCGAACTGATCCGAATCGTCGGACGCTGTTACCTAGTCGACTCTATCTGTCCTGCACCTGACTATTGTCAGCCACCATTGGATCCATAATTGATAGCTCCTGATCTATTATCTTGATTGGATATAATTTCTTGATCAGATGGGTATTACGTTGTGTTGAACGATTTGAACAATTGGTTATTGTCATCTAGCTGGTCTCGTACATCTTTCTATATGACTCTATTTTCATAGTCAGCCCTAGTTTTGTATGGGGCTACAGTCATCTGGACAGAAAGAAGCCCAATGAGATTTTATACTCTAGTTTCTTTCTCCAGCTTGATCTGAAAATTTTTTGGTTAAAGGGACTCAGAGGGTAGTCCTAAATTACTACATGATGGTGGACCCTTTAGTGGATTAATAGAGAGTTCTGGGTTCTCGGATACCTTAGATAATTTTTAATGTTGATTTAGTTTTGTAAAAGAACAATCTTTTAGACAAGAGGACATTGAGCATGATTTTGCACACCCCAATTTGTAGATCACGATGTGGATAAGTGATCAGTACGTCTAAGTTGTCCGCAAAAAGATAAGAATCCTCGTACACCAAACTACATGATATAGATTTTTTTTATATATATGTATAATATGTTAACGATCAAGATAAGAAGCATGAATAGTTTTTGTATTCAATCATATTTTGATCATGTATGTTTGTGATAGATAGTATAGTGGATGAATATTTGAGTATAACATACACTTGCATAATCAGATTAATGGATGTGATGCTTTGGATTAACTATGTTATATTGATTGCTCGTCATGGGCGAAAAATGTGATCATGGTTAGTCTAAAGTTGGAAAAAAAGGAATTAATGTGTGGAAGTGAACTTGATTGAATGAACAAGGATTTTGGGCTTATTTCGTTATCATTGGTTGCCCGTCACAGACTGAAAATGTGATACTGTGGCAGGTCCTATCACAGGCTGAAAATATGATACTATGGCAGGCCCCGTCACAATGACGTTCCAGCAACATGATCTGAAGATAACAGATGGAAAAAATTCTTCAAATCAAAACGAGCCGTTTTTCAATTTGTACTGTGAGTGAACTTATTAGGAATCTTTCTTTTCTACGCCTCATGCAATTGTGAAGTAGAAACTAGAATGGATCAAAATGTATCCAGGATCTGGTTGTTGAATAGCTGCTCTTCTAGACATCTTGGCTAGTGGATTTTGAATAACCACCTGAATTTTGAGGAGACATGATAACATTTATTAGGGCTTCGTGCTTTGAGGTTACCATTGATGCGGTGAAATATAATAATAAAAATATAATAATTATGTTCATCTATGAATTTTTTTTATTTTGATAAATGTTATCTTGTCATTTATAGCGATAAAATGTTAGAGTCCAGTCACATCCGATCATCCTTTAAATCTGAAGTCTCCCTCTTCACTTAGCCGTACATAAAACAGAATAACATATTATCACTTAGTCTAATCTTTATATTTTTTTCGAAATATTTTATAATTAATATTTTATTAAAATTTTTTAAAGAAATTACATATATAAGATAAGCAGCATGCTGAGAACTTGAAACTAAATGCACCGATAAATGAAAAACGAGAAAGAATTTTTTTTGCATTAATACCCTTCTAAATATTAAATTTTGCATAAATACCCTTCTAAAATTGATATTTGCACGAATATCCTGGTAAAACACTTGTTTTGCTATTCTATCCATTTTTATCTTTATTTTTGTACATGTGCCCGCGCTATCTAACGCCGTTAAAAAATTAACGGTTTCAAATTAAAATGATTAAAATATTCTTAATGGATAGATGTGCAAAAAAATATTTATAAGCTCATCGTGATGGAGGACAAAAAAATAATTTTAAAATTTTATTTTTAATTAAAATAAATATGTTTTTTTAATGGTGTTAAAAAAATAGTTATATGAGGAGTGTTTGCGTAAAAATAGTATTTTATGAGGATACAGAAATAAATATAAATTTTAAGAAAATATTTATATAAATTTAAATTTTTAAAAAGATATCCATGAAAAAAACGAGAAAGTATGTACGGAAAAATGGCTTGGCAGTCATCTGAAGTCACATAAATATATGACACGTGGCGCCTTATTTTGAATTACCGTTGGCCGATGGTCCCCCTCTATCTTACTTTCCCTTTGCTTCCGTCCTCGTCTATTGTCTCTCCCGTGAAAGAAAGAGATTAGGCAATATCCAGTTCTTCTCCTTCTCCCATTGCTGTGGAATCGGATATTCCGGTCATCCGCCAAAGCATCAGAGAGGTGCGCTACCTTCTCCCTCTCGGATCTCGAATTTAAGGGGTGTTTTGAGGAGTGCAAGTTTGCCAAAATCTCCTTGTTTTGATTTGAGTCTTTATCTGAAACAGAACCCCAGTTGTGTTGCTAATTTCGCCCCCTTTCTCTATCTGTATAGTGCCTTTCTGCTGTATATAGTAGTATTTTTTATTACCACGTTTTTTTTTTCATTTTTTTAT
>JAOXJJ010000481.1:513286-553835 GCA_025769935.1 Phoenix roebelenii
ATTCTTCAAATGGTTGGCAACAAAAGAGATAACCTAATCTACAGCTCTATCGGCTTTTCTAAACATGTGCTTCGGCTGAAGCATCATCCCACCATAAATTATGGACCGAATATTTCTTAGCAGCAGGTGGTAACCACCGATCCTTCTTTTTCAATGGCACCGCTGCTCGTATCTCTTCCACAATAGTCATGAGTAGTTTATATCTAATGGTGGAGTTATGTATATATATCAAAATCACTAAAGAAATCTCAATATCTGCATGCGAGTCTCATCTTAACTTCTTTTTTTTCCTTCCTTTTCGCGTCTCACTCTCAATGATAAGCACTCGACTAATTAAATATCAGACTGAACCACAAAATAACTTGAGAATTACTATTTGTGGGTCCCACATGATGTATTTATTATTTGAGGACAAACGAAAGGGGGAAGACATTTGGGCAGCGCGCAAGATGATGTATTTTTTATTTGGGTCACCGATGGAGAAATTAGTGGGTAGATTTATATCAACCATAAACTAGTCCAACAAAATTGAACACGTCGGCCAACAAGAACCGCGTGCTGTCCAAAACTTAATTAAAATTAGCGATGACTAAAAAATATTAAAAAATAGCCGAAGCCCTGTTCGTCGTCATCGCGACCGGAACTGAAAAATCGTGGCATTCTCTCCTGCGTCCACGTTGCAGACCAAGCCCACCCCTACCTGCACCCATCAATGCCCGGCCACGGCGGAAGAGATCGAGGCATCCTCATGATTTCCTCCACCGCACCAACGGACTGCGAAGTGTTGGAGTTTTAATTTTAAAAAATAATTATCTCCTAACTTTTAGTTATTTTAAATATTTTTAAACTATTTTTTTTTGAAGCCTCTCTTAGAAGAGCCATGACTTTTTGAAAGAAATCGTTAGCTTCAGAAAAAATAGGGCACGTATCTTCAAAAGCATTGTCAATAGTGTCTATAAATAGACTTTTTCGGAATTGATCCAATCCAACCTCTCTTATTGTTTATAAATTGATGTAAAATATCATTGAATTAAGCATGCTTGAAGTTAAAAAAATTAATAGGTCAAATATGATAACTAAAATTTTGTCTATAAAAAAAATTATTGCTTGTAGAGAAAAGAAAGCTTGGCGAAACCCTTACATGAGTCGGAAAAGGGAGATTTATTGATGTGTTCCCTCCTCACGCGGAACCCACCTTATTTGAATTTTAAAATAAAAATGATTGCATCCAAATTTAGCTGAAATATTAATATATTGTTTTCAGTATATTACATATAAAAATAATTGCATCCAAATTGAGAACTATAAATTGAACAGTTTGGATCTTTAAAAAGTCTTCTTTATTGATTATTTCAAGTACCAGCACTCAATAAGATCTATTCTCTATTTCATTATTTATTATTAAAATCCATCTTATTAGTGATGAATATTTTTATTGCGGAGCCAATATAGGATCTATTGTAACCCTATTATTCTAAATAGTGAAAGTTTTTAGCTGGACTAGGTCCCGTAGTTTTTTACTTTACATAGAAGTTTTTTTCCACGTTAAAAATTGTATTGTCTCTTGTTTCTAAATTGCTTGATTATGTTGCATGTTAATTACTTGAGTAGATTGTAGATATTATTGTTGCTTGGTAAGTGATATTCTATTTAATTATACAAAGAGAGAGAAAAGAGGTTTGCAGCATCATCATTTCTTGATTGCAATTTTTTCCGATCTAAAAGGTTATAAAAAAATTCCAGATCACACCTTCAACTTCGCATCAAATTCATTGGTTAAGATTTTTGCTTCGTGATCTTTTTTCTTTCTCTTGGATAGGAAAGTTATATTAATTTTAGAGTAATTCTACAGGGTGCCAATTGAAAAGCTCCCAAAGCTGCATGTTTGGTGCCACTCAAACAAATTAGCGTAATACAAAGCGGTTGAGTGATTACTAAGTTGCCAGCCCAATAAGCCCAGTCCAATAAGCCCAGTCCAAATTAGGTGAAGGTGGGATTCAAACCAAAGTCACTGCGATCGGCACTCAAAAGACCTCACCAGTTGAGCCAGCTGACATCCTCTATAATCGATTTATGTATTAACTATGCTTTCAAATAATATCCATATTCAAATCTTTTTCCACGTAGGTACCCACAACTTGTACCATCCGTCTTGTCAACTCTGCTGTTAAATGTTTTGTTCAGATTGGCTGGTCATCACAATTGATATCTTGGTTACAAATGTGCTTCACAATGATGCCTTCTTGGCTGCAGGATCCTTGTTCACTTTGCTTGCTACTAGTTACAGTTGCAGCCACAATTCTGCAACCGACTAATCAGCCACGGCCTTTCGAGTTTTTGTCTAAGTGCTTGCTGCAGTAATTTTGTTCCACAAATGCCACAAAAAATCAGTGGATGATGCAGTTAAGTGCATGAAGATGCTTTCAGATATAATATCAAATTATATTGTTGATGAAACCATGTCATTCATAAAAATGACGACCAAAGTAAGAAATAAGCAACATTTTTCTGGCGAGAAACACAGAAAGAGAACACCAATGTCATATCCTATTTGTGCAAGAGAATGCATATGATTCACTAACAAGCATAGCCATTCCAACCTGCATAAAACGCGAGAGAGGTAACAGACTTACTCCTGAAGCTCAGAAGAAACGAAACGACAAATGATTGCTTTAAACCGACCATGCATTACATTAACCAACACAAAAATTTTCAGGGTTTACTGTAGCACATTGCCAGCTTGTGTGATGCTTCATTCAAATCAAAATTCCAACCATTCATCATCATATACTCCATCTAGAAAAACATAGAACAGAAGATATAAATATCCAAAATGGAAACCTCCACGATTATATATATAAATTACTGACTGCATATACCATAATATACTGGGTCCTTCAAGAGGCTTCCAAACTAAAACACAAATTACATTAATTGGTAATACGAGCACAAAAGTTGCTTTTAAATAAAAGAAATCTATTTAAATTGTTAACAAGAAGCATGCCCACAAAGAAAGTCATCAACCAGTATAAAACACAAAGAAAGGCATGTCCCATCTAAAACAAAGAACTTAAAATAGAAACACACATCATCCATGATGTTAAATTACGGATCGCAAAAAACATGTATATGAAGCTGAAAGGCTCCCACCATTCCTGAAAGAAAGAAAAGGGAAAGGATGTATATTGTGCCAATTCCACTTCCACTAACTGTCCTGATTTGCCCGTTTAACACCAATAAGGGAGCCTGCAAGGCGCAAAAGGAAGTCCGAGGTGGAGGGAGATTGACTCTGGGGAACATGCAACATACCCAAACCTTCCGGTTGATGACTTCCACTTACCGGTAAAATCTGCTCAGAAGCAGACAATGAGATACCCATATCATTGAAAACTTGTTGCTGGTTCAACCTACTCCCATTTTCCTGTTGAAGATTTGACAGAGACATGGAAGTTGTGGATGTAAGGAGATGAGCAAGCCCATGCGGTGTACTTCTAATGTTCAGGTCATAAATGGAATGAGCCATGGAACTGGGAGGAGATCTGACTGCATTGCTCGAGAAGACAGTAGGAGTGCTGTGCCTTGCCAGAACTGGTGGAACAGGCACTACGTTTGAGGATGGGGGCCTCAACTCCACTGAGGAAAGAGGTAACAGGTTCCGGAATGGAGGTAAGTTGGCAGGGGAAGGGCCACTTCCTGAGGGTGAGGTCATGAATGGGCTCTGGGCAAAATGTTGTTGCTGCGGTACCGGAACAAACCATTGCCCAGTACTTGAACGCGCACCTGGTAAAGTAACAACATGCATCAGCAACAGGGGGAAAAAAACAACACCTAACCAGTTTATTTGTTGTACACGTAGCATCTTCTTTTTTCTTTCTTCCTTTTTTTTCCTCTTTTGGGCAGTTTTTGTTACAAAAATATTGTGACTAATGCAAAAAATGGCAGCGGAGTATGGAAAGCTAGACAGGACAATAAGTAACAACAGACACAACTCACACAAGACTTCATGCAGTTCACTTGGAATTGGGCTAGTGTATGTATCCAAAAAGATGCAAACGAGCAAATAATAATCCAATAGTATAAAAAAAACTACGATCTTATCGAATATGATAATAATATCGTATGGTTATCCAAAGTTGAAAAGCCACATACAAAGATCATATAAACAGATGCTGAACTAAACTAAATTCGAGCATAATAATAGATATGAAAATAATATACTGGTAGATAGTAAAATATGGAATTAAGCGCTTATTAGTATTCGAAATGTATAATATTTAGATTAGATTCTCTCAAAGAAAAATATTTAAATTAGAAAGATTCACATTTCAAATACTATCTACATAATGTTGAAATTTATGCCATGAAGGCATCATATTATGCCCTAAAGGTTTATTAGTGAACACCTGAGTCCATGTTCATTGCACATCTTGTGTGCTGCATAGGAAGAGATATGAACATGTTTTTTTTTTTTTTTTTATACATGGAGCTTATAGCTACAAGTTGAGTTTCACAAACCAATCCATTGGTTTTGGGTTAAGTCTAATTCAAGCTACCAAGTATCAAACCTATGTCAAGCAAGGGCAAATGCTGTTATCAACAAAGGGTATCGACCGAAACACTTTGACACAACAAGTATGCTGTATGCCCCTGGTATTGCTTATTTCAGCCTCTAAAATTAATTTTTTGCCTTTTACTTATATTTTATCATCTGAATATTACATTTGTGCAAGAGAGATGGTCAAATAATCAATTTAAGTGCCCTAGCCGTGGTTTCGGATGTGTGTTAATGTTTATGTTCTGCATCTTTGTGACATAAGATCATATAACTTGGAACTGAAGTACGTTTAAACATTTATAATAAACAACTGAAATGCAATGAGATTAAACTAAAAATCATTGAATCAATAAATGTTATTAACTACTACCAAGATTCTAGACGAAATAATCCACGGCCAGCACAGATTTGAAAGCAGTAAATTAAGAACACATTTGATACTAACTTTTGTTGGAATTCATCAACACTGACATGAACATAGGAGCGGAGACGTCCGTGAAGAGTTTCTCGGTGGAGTTGCCAGCATAAACTTCATAATAAGGGGGAGTACTGAGAGTCATTGCTCCATTGCCAAGATTAACTATGAGTTGTTGTCAGGCTCAACACCAATGTCAAGTTTTCTTGTCGTGATCAGATGATGTGAAGATACGTGAACAGGTCGAGTTACTCATTGCTGTTAGCATCCCATTATAGTTGTCATAGGAGTCACCGAGCACAACTTTCAAGCTTGACTTGAGAATTAGAATATGGTCATAGTCTTTTATCACCCTGAGAATTACATGTTGGGTCTTCTTAGAAGTGATGAACTTTTGGGTAAATGAACTCGGCATGGTTTCCCAGTAATGAGATATTTCCATTCCTCTAGTAAACAGTTTACCCTCTGTGTATGTGTGTTCGGTTTTTCCTTTTTTTGTTGTTGGGGGGTGGGGGTTCAGTATTTTGGTTGGGTGGTGTGCCTCGAGTTAGTGTGTGGTGTTTTTGGAAAGAGCAAGCACCATGCACAGTTATTAGGTTCTTCATATTTTGTAAATTTATTCGATAAAGTTCTTACTCTCCAATTTTCTTTATCTCACTATTCTCACCTCAAGTATTTGGTGCTTGTATTCAATGTTCTTGGGCTGGCAGGCTATCCTATACACAAGGAACTGTGTTTTTCAGGAAACTGAAAAAAGAGAGGGGCGGGGAGAAGAAGTGATTTATCTATCTAGAATTTTGTTCTAGACCAAAACTAGATGATCCTTGCTTCAATCCTACAGAAAATGGATTTGGACAGCACCTGGCTTCCCCATTAACTTGTTCCCACCTTCAAATCGTGGAAAACAAACTAAAAACCAACTAAAACATCATCCCAAGTAACACTGGGTGATACCACTAAGTTTAGTCCAATTCAAAGGTGATATCGGCTCAATCAGCTCTGCTCTGCATAATTCAGGCCAATATGAGTGGTTTGGCCCTGGTTTATCTGATTCCTTTGCATGCTAAGCCCCCCTATACCAGCTCACAGCTATACAAGGCCGATGTGCCTGGCATTTCAATCCTTGCCTGAGTCACAAGGAACACTGGCCTAGTTCGCACTTGAAATGTCACTCATAGCTTGGAGTGAGGTTAGCCATTTTAGCCAAAGGCTGCACCAGGGCACATGTCTATGAAAACTGGAAAGGCTTGTATTTCACATTGCATGGTCGATGCATGAATTTGTCTCATCAAACAGTTATTAAACAGACCAGAGTTGTAGAAGTTGTTATCAAGGTTGTATGATTGTCCTTCCCAAAGACAATTTTTTTTTCTTTGAGAAAATAAGGGCATAATATGTTGCACCGTGTCTAATACATTCACTCGGGGCCAAGGAAAAACTACTTCAATGAAGTGGGCTTCTGCTCAGCCCACTGACACCAAATCAAATGAGCCCTAAGTAAAAATATAGCTTCCATTGCATAAGTTGCATGTTTTAATCATATTAACCTTTTGCATCTTGCTCTTTAAGTATGTCTCAAAGTCCTTGATAGTTGATGCCACTTCTTCTTTGCCATTTTTCTGAAATAAGCCTTCTTTTTGTTCTTTTCAATTTTTCTGAAAAAAGCTTTCTTTTCCTTGATCAAGCCATTATTCTTGTAACTCATCAGTACGCCACCAAGGTTCTTTAAATGCGAGTCCTATTGCTTTAGACTTTCTAATATGGATAGTGTTAGGAAAAAGGATATAAATACTGCTATGTACTAGTTCATAATGGATTGTACTGGTAAGGTAGCAGTTACTTCCATCAGTGATTCAGTATCATAAAGACGCATGATTTTCACCTCTTTTTTCTGTCTCAGCACTAAAAGCTGTGCACCTTGTTAGTATGGTACCATAGAATGGCCGAGATGAAAGAACTGCCACAAAATTTTGCTGCTGCTCAACTGGATAAAGAGGTCCAAGATCTTCTAACTAATAATACTTTTTATTGGTAGATTCGTACAGGATGCTATGGGTAAGGAGGATTGGCCCCTTCACATATTTCTGTTTCCTTGCACTCCCCCAAGAACACTTAAAGGATAGAAACATTCCATTCCCTTCTACACATAGAGGGTGGCTCAATGTACAAGGCTCCTGCATTGCGTAGTGTGAGGAGGGTTAGATGTATGCAGACTTACCTCCATGTATGGAAAGGCTATTTCTATGTTTTGAAGCCATGACCTCAAGGTCGAAATGGAGCAACCTTACCATTGCACTAAGGCCCACACTCACCACCCCTTCTACACATGAACTTCCTAAATTTCTCAATAAAACTCTTGATGATATCTAGCACACAAAGTCACATCCATTATCCACTGAAATGAACTAAAAGAAACACCTAAAATTAGTTTTAAACTAACTTTCAAGAAAACTTGGAATGGGATTATGGGACTGGGCTCTTCCCTTTGTTTTGTTGTTGTTAATTCTAAAGGGCTCCTGGTTCCTGAAATACTTGTCTAGTAACTTCTAATATAGCTAACTGTTTAATCCGTCTCCCACTTATTTCACTCTAAAGACTTAATTCATATTGAAAAGATGCTACAATTTTCCTGTTTAAGTTTCATCATCTCATCTTTGACAATCCAGTGGCTTCAATTATTGTCCTCTTCCTCCTATTGCATCCATTCTAAAACTATTAGCCTATGTTGCGTAGTCACATGTCCCTTGGTATCACCATCCACTATTTGCATATTAAGTCCTCTTCTAATTTTTTTAATAAATCTGAGCAAGTGTGATCCACTTTTAAGAATGACTTAATATTCATCTTTGTACTTTTGCTAACACTGGATCATATTCTCATCTCTACTTAACAATAGTGAGCAACCATATTTTGACATTTTCTACTTAGATTTGATTTATCATCTTGATACTCTCATAGGTAATGTGACTATCATTTTTTGTGCTATGTTTGCATGTGAATCCATGTATATATTAAAAAAATAATACTACGCCTAATGTAGGTTAGCCATGTCTCTCATCTTCCAAAATTAGATATCATGTGTATGCTATATGTGCATTTGTATCAAGGTTTTAAATACTAAAACCGAACTCGGTACCATGTTTTGCATCGGAACAACATGGTATCAGTAGGCACTAGTACCGATGGTAGTAATAAAACTGAAAGATTCTATAATATTAAAAAAAAAATCATCAATGCAGACCGGTATGACCAATGTATGGCCAACATGGAACTACTGATATGCACCAGTACGGACCAGTATAGACAGATACGGATGGTGTATATCAATACAGCTGCTTTGGTGTCCCAACACCCGTACCGGTGCCAGTTTTGCACAAAAAAGGTGGAGTACTGGTCATACCATCCCATTCTGGCAGTTTTTGAGACCACAATTTGCATGTAATAAATAATGAAGTGCACTTATATGAAAGAGAATTTTTGATAACATTTTTAATTACCAATGTTTACATAAGAAAATGCATGAAATGAAAAACATAAGCATCTGCAGGAGTTTTTAATCCGCTTGAGAGTTTTTTACAGCTCAGAACATAGATGAATGCTTGCTGGCAGATTTAATTTACTATTCACAATGAAACTAGATATATGAAAGAGATTATGGTGGTGATTTTCATACCTTGATAAGCATTTCCAGCCTCTTCAAAGGTTTCGTTAAATATCTCCCGAAATCCCCCAGCTAATTCTTGATGCTGGCTAACTTTAGTGTACATCATCTCAATTTCCTTTCTTCTCTTCACAAACTCTTTGTCAGTATCCTGAATTAGTGCATCGTACTTTCTTTTTATATTATCTATCTCTTTTTTATATTCTAATTTAAGTTTAAGTTTCTGTCCAACAAAAAGCAGATAAACAGTCAAGATAACAGCTAGAGTAAAATCTGACAAAATGAACAGCCAAAGATTATTTGCAAAATAATGTCTTGCATGGTTACCTTTTCTTCATGCCTTTGGACAAATAAAGCCTTCAGTGCATATAATCTCTTAAACTCATGATGAAATATCTGGATATTAGGATCTAGTTGAGGCATGGATTGCGTTATTGGGCAACTTAATGCAAAATGACTGCCTCTCTCTGGTTGACCACTGGTGGATCTGAGAAACTCAGTGTGTGTTCTGGCAGGAAGAATATCAGTAGTAGGAGGCATTGGATGGACTAAAGGGCGTGAGAGTAAATGATTGGAGTTCCCCCACTGTGCATCTGTGAATACAATGGGCTGTGGCATGGACACTTCTGTAAGTTGAGCAGAACAGTGTATTTGACGATCAGGCTCTAAGTCACTTCCTGCGGGTGCAGGTGTGTTTGGATGACCATGCACAGCTGAAGTCAAGCCAATAGATGGAGACAGAGGCTGTGAGGATAGGTGATTAGACTCTTCAAGTACAAGCCACTGTTGCATTGATGCTTCTGTAGGTTGAGCCGAACAAAGTACTTGATTGCAAGGAACTTGATCACTTCTGACAGATGAAGGTCTGCTTGCATGACCATTCACAGCTAAAGCCAAGCCAACAGGTGGAGAACGAGGTTGTGAGGATATACAGTCAAACTGTTCCAGCTGTGCAGCTGTGGCTACGACTGGCGGTTGCATTAATACCTCAGTTAGTTGAGCAGAACAATGTATCCGATTGCAAGCGCTCCCTACAGAGGCAGGTGAGCTTCCATGACCTTGCATAACAGCAGCTAAGCCAACAGATAAAGGAAGTCCCAGCGAAATGGGATTTGGGACTGTTGAAACGTTGATTGTTGGGTCATTTTTTTGAAATCCTGTATCAACTGAACTTAATGCAGAAGCCACATTATTTGGGAAAGAACTTGAGCCTTGGTCACCTCCCACTCTAGGTACAGCAGACCTCTCTTGTTCACTGATGGAGGGCACCTGCTCAGGCACAACAATGATTAGAACTCATTTTCCAGCCACCTCTCTAATATAAAACTAACAGGATCATTATCTTTGTTACATAATATAAGGCTGTCATACAGATAATGATCATTACAATAAGGATGGAGTTCAAATAAATCAGTTCAAATTGTAGTTCTAGTTAGTCTTATAAAGGATTTGTCATTCCAATTACAGGCATACAATTTCAGAAATGAAATATGTCATGACAGAATAGCCAATAATGTCTGCATCAGGAATTATCATGGAAGCATAAAATATATAATAACTATCACAAAGTTCAAGGACTAAACGTAGTACAAAGCAACTCTGTGGCGTAATGCATGAGGAGAGACAACAAAAATTTCAAGCAGAAAATGGGATATAAGTTTTTTTTATCGAACTGTGCTATGATATTTTGAGAAATAGACAATCAAACTGATAACATATAGCAGTATGAATCAATGTGCTAGCAAGTATAAAATGCTAAGAAGTGATTTAAGTTTCTAATCAAGTTTTGTTTACAATTATTCTTATCATAGGCAACCTCCATTAACTACAATTTTCTTTTCCTTTCCCGCAACCTCAATCTTTTGATGTGTTATGTCCTTTCTTGCCTTAAACATCCACAAAAATCCTCCCAGTTCCTATATTACTTGTACTTCAGTCTTCCTTGCACATGATCCTATCAATTCATTTATTCAGCATCACCGTATCTTCCATTTCTGCAACCAGTGTTTCAAGAACCGGTACCGAACCCCATATCTCTCGGATGCCAGGTCAGTGTGGGTAACGACACACTAAAAGTTCCATTTTTCCATCCCTCTTTTTTTTGTTTCATTGGTTTCTTCTATTGTTCCACAGATTTTCGGCATAGCTTTTCCTAGTTTTAGTTGTTTCTTTAGGATTCTAGGCCCTAAAACATCTTTAAAATAAATAAACTAAAATCTAGGGTTGGTAGGGATGCAATTTGGTATGATTTCGTTTAAAAGGAAAGAAACATGATTTTGGCATGGACATGTAGATCCATTCTAGATCTACATCTTATCAAGAAATCATGCCAAAGAAAAAACTTTGGCATGATTTCTCTGTTTTTTATTTTTATTTTTGACAAAAAATAAGGGCGGCAAAAAAAGGGGAAGTGAGAATGCTTTACCTTCCTAGAAGCTTCTCCCATGGTGATTTGCACTAAGGGCGGCAATACCAAGGGGAAAAGGAAAACAAAGTTTCCATCCTCATTCACTCTCTATCCTATTCAACACTTGGATAAAAAGGTCAAAAAGGGTACTGAAACTTTTTCCACTCGGTACTGGGTAGAACAGGCAAGTGCCAGTAGTACTGCTTGGTACTCGTTGATACTAAGTAGTACAGACTAGTTTTACCCGGTTTGCCTAGGAACTGAGTGCCAAACCTAATTTTTGTACCGATTTCACTTGTTCGGTGCAACCCCATACCTCCCAATTTGGTCCAATTCTTCAAGGGCTAGGTGCAGCTCTAAACTTCCACTAATGTACTTAGCTATATCCAATCCTTCTTACTTTACCATGGATTCATCACACCTCATTTTTGAACTCTTTATACTACATTTATTGCCGAAATAGCAAATGGGGACATTTGATGCATGTTTAAGGGGAAAAAGAAACAAAATGCAGAACTAAATTATAAGAGGATCAACGAGAAACAAGAAATAAAAAATTACAGAACATTAATAACTAATGAAAGTAAAAGAAAATGAAATACAATATAAAAAATAAATAGAAAATATGAAACAAGAAACTAAAACTACATAACTAATTTTTTAAAAAAACTAAAACAGAACAAACAATACATAAAATACTTAATAAAAATATAACAACCTAGCATCAATAAAAATCACAACTAGAAATGTTAAAAATGAAAGTAGAAAAGAGTGTGGAGGAGGGAAAGTTAGAGACACACAAGCTCATGGGCATACACAAACACAGAGATGGGTGGAAGTCAGACTAAAATGGAGCATTTATAGCACCATTAGAGAATCCACTAAAAAGGTAATTAACATGAGAAAGTAAGGATAAAGCACTTAAGAGGAGATTACCGAGAATTTGGAGAAGAAAATTAGGCAAGTTTTAGAGACCCAAAGGTGAAGGTGGAGTGACAGGTGAGAAAGTTCGAATGTGTAGTACATGTGGAAAGAATGAGAGAGTTAAGTAGGATCTAGAATCTAATATGAGAGAGAGAGAGAGAGAGGGAGATTAGGTTCAAATTTAGGTTGAAGGCCGACAACCATGAATTAATAGGAAGGTCTCAAATTGAGTTAGAGGGCTCGGAATAAGGATTTGGGATCACATTATGGATTTTAGGGTACTTTAGGAATAAAATTGACACACAAGCATACCAAGGATATCCTTGATATTTAAAACTGTCTTATTCTAAATAGCATAGGACCATAGGAAGTACAACATATAATGCTTTTTCACCATTTATTACTCTTACATACGTTAATTCTCATTTTTCATGACCTCATGGTTGTTCATTCTGCATCTCCTTATATTATATTAGTGCAATTCTCCAACTTATGCAATGTCCCATTTACGGCTTTATTTATTTTTTACTTCATCCCTGAAGACATATTATGAGCATAAACATTCTGCAGCACTTAAGTATTTAAAGTGTATTACTATTTACGAAAACATTTACTAAGTTGGACTTGCATGTTGCAATCACATACCAGTTCCTCTTTATTCCCGAGATTAATTCTTCCAAAAAACTTTCTGTCTCTCTCTATTGAACAGAGTAGACGCAAGAAAATTATTATTCTCAAGGTCATCAACCTGAGCTACATTTTCATTTCCAGACCCATTAAACCTATATACCTAAAACTATTTAAGCAAACTTTTGAACAAAAAACTTGGGGCACCTACCTACAAAGTGTTGTCCATGAGAATACAGGTGTAATTTGATGAAAAAAAGAAAAGAAAAGAAAATTTTACACTTTGATTGTGCAATATATATCTAGCTTTGACTTTCAATCCTAGTGAGGAAGGTAACTTGTGTATTTAATTGCAAATGGAGCTTTATTATTTTCTCATGGTACTTATAAAATCATGAATTCCATCATTTTGGATAAGTAAATTGCTTCCTAATATGAAATATTCAATAAGTATGATGCTGAGTTCATAGCAAAAATAACAATGCACATAAATGATGGACGGCATTTAAATAGTATAATGAGGGGAATAAATGCTATCCCATGTGATTTTCTATAATACCAAGCCCATATACTTAGTACTCATCAATGACAACCAAGCTGGCATGGTACCAAGGCAAGTTTACACTAGTTAGGATTCAGACGTGGGATGAAGGTTTCCTACTAACAAACAACAAGCCCTGGTTCTAACTATGGTTTTTAGACCTTGGAAAGATTTGACAAGCCTTCATCTCAAACTGAATAGGAAAAGGGAATCTGGGGTTTTTTTCTCAAACTTTTAATATGCTCAATAATGAAAGAAGCAAGCTTACATAAAATGTAGAGTTTTAAGGTAAAAGATGAAACTAGCTATGGTACCTACTAGTAAATCAACAGTACTATAGCACTTCGTCGATGCTCAAAATCCACCGAGATAATTAAAAGTCACTTAAAGCTCCTTGGAATCTACAAACTGGCCATCAAATGATCACCAAACTCCACCGATGTTGCTCTGGAATCCACCAAAGCATGCAAAATTCACCATGCAGAAAAAGAAACACTAAAAAATACATTCAAGATAAGAATTATTTCATTGATGTCTGATTTGAGTAATATAAGAGGGATATTCATGGCATTCAAGGGCCCCTTATATCAGTAGGACTTGAATCCATGCTATTAAAGGACTTTGTTGATGTTCAAAACCCACCAAGGTCTTTCAAAGTGGCTCACAACTCCTTGGAATTATCAACTGGCCATTGAACGATCACCGTCCTCCACCAAGGTTTCTTTAAAATCCACCAAAGCATGCAAAGTCTGCTATGTAGAGAAAGAAACACTAAAAGTGCACACAAGAGAAGAATGCCTTCATTGATGTGTGATTTGAGTAATATAAGTGTGATATACGTCATGTTCAAGGGCCCCTATACCATAGGACTCGTGGTTCCTCTATTTACTTTCCAAACATCGAAATACTATAAAAGGATATCAAACTAAGCTAAATGATCGCTATAGCAGTTTGGACATTTTGACAACAGATTTTGAATTATTAAATGCTTCACAACTATCCTAAACCTAAAATAACTCAAAAATGGCTTTTTGACCTTTGATATTTGATGGCAACCTTTTGTTATCTTATACCAGGAATGTAGAACATGCACCATTAGAAACAGCTGGCCTGTAAATGCTGCAATATTTCAGTCATAACTCCTCCACCTGCTCCAATCAAGGTGATTTAAGAACTATCATAGAACTAACTTGGTGCAATAGGCAATGAAAAGAAAAGATAGTTTAAGGTCGAATGCTAACTATCAAGGTTTGTAAAATTGATAGCCAGAATCGTATCAATCAGTGTCCGCCAAGCCGACCGAACCGGTGTACCGGTGGGCTCCGGTACCAGTTCGGTACCAGTTGGAACTGGTGCCGAACCGGAACCACAAAAATAAAAAAAGGTCAACGCACGCGCGCGGACGTTTTAGCCACAGAGTGGCATTAAATGCCACTCTATGGCATTAATTGCCCACGCGGCCCTGCACGAGGAACCATGTGGGAGTGAGGTTCCCTGCGTGTGGAATCGCGCGCAGGCACGTGCGTGTGGAATTGCGCGCGGGCACGAGCGATTCCCCGCCGCGCCCGCGCGGGCGGGCTGCCCTGCGTGCGGAAAGATTTATTTTTCCTTTTTTTTCTTTTTTCCCTTCCCTTCTTCCTCTTTCCCAAGCTCTCTCCTCCTCTCCTTTCTTCCCCTCTCTCCCCCTCTCTTCTCCTCTCTTTCCCCCCTTCTCCTGCGAGCAAGGAAGGAATCGTTGGGACGGCCGCGCGCGCGTCGGGGTGCTCGGGAGGGGGTCGGCCCGAGGTATGTCGATCTTCTTCCTCTTCTTCTTCTCCTCTTTCTCTTCTTCTTCTTCTTCTTTCCTCTTCTTTCTTCCTCTCTTCCTCTTTCTCTTCTTTCTTCTTCCCCGCTCGATTCCGGCCCCGAACCATTTTATGGGATGGTACCATACTGGTAGGGGTTGGTAGCGGTACGGTACGTGCTGAACCGGACGGTACAGGCCGGTTCAGCAGACCATGGTATCAATATATTACCAATTCAGTACAATGCAGTATGCACCCTATACTGAGATAGGCTTTCAATACTTTTTCTCACTTCCAGCCACGATACCTCCCGAAATCGGGCGGTATGGGGTAGTTCCTCTAAGTTTAGTGTCGTACGGACTGGTCCAGCTCATATACTAAACTAAACCTCGGTACCGTATTGGTATCTTACCAATATGATATGGTACAATCAGTACAAGACGGTATGAGTTCGTCTGGTAGGCCTTGCTAACTATGTTGTCTCTAGTAAAGCCTTTTTTTTGGACTATATACATCGTACTCATCTTTGGATGGTAACATGATTGATAATGCACCACCCTAAAACAATTACTGAAGTTAAGCTCAAGGATACCTGAGTTACATGTCTAAAATATGATAATCTAAAATTTGGCATCATGTGGGCTTGGTCGCCTTATGGCGCTCGGGCTTCATCCAAAGGGTCAACTTGGTGTCAAATGATCAGTCCATGGGGTGTCATATCATGTTCCATGGTTTCCTTAAGTTGCACCATCTCGTGCACGTTTCCTATTACTGAAGTGATTGAGCCTACATAGGCGAAGTGAACCGTTCCATGATGAGACGTGCTTTTATGTCAACTAATATGAAGGACCATAAGATGCTACATACATTTATGATGTGGTTCAAGTTCATTGGCTTTATTAAGTGAAACAAGCAGTTCTAAATGTTCTATATGAAAAATTCAAACCGTCTCGGTTTCGGACCCCGTACCAATACCATCCTATTACTGTGTCGGTACGCTCGGTATAAGGCCGGTTCAGCGTAATGACACTCAGTACACCTCCCATACCGTATATCGATTCAATACCTATATGGTATAGTATGGTCAGTATGCACTGGTACCAACTGATACAACAAGTCATGCTAAATACCATGCTGAATATTACTTAATGAAGTTAAGAGAAACTTGCAAAAGTAAATATTTTCAACCTTAAAATGATCAATGCAATATTTTCCCCTAATAAGGTGAACGAATTAGAAAAGACATGCCTCCTTACGTGAGTGGAAAACTAATGCTATATCTTGTTAAAGCAGTCCATCCTTCTTTAAACTGACTTTCCTTTTAGACACTTGAACAGAAGAAAAGCAATAGATGTAGTAATGTAATGACCCACTACAAGAATTAGCTTGTTGTAAAACCATAGGAGCTGGATTCCTTCCGATATTTAAGCTTTTACTAAGAATATATGTAGGTACAATCAAGGGATCTAGCCCTCCAAATTCCATTTTCAAAACCTAAGGAGATGTACTGAAGTAATAACATATTATAGAACCTCTCGCTTTTTGAAAGACCATGGAGAGTTGGGATCTCTTTCTTTTACTAGGAATGTCTGTTGGAAGAATAAAGGAATTTAGTCTTCCAATTTATTAGGGTTTTTCAGGAAACTTGAGAGTGAATTAAATGGGCTGTCAAGAGGCCAAAAGTATTCTTTATGGGGGCAAAAGCCAGAAAAAAAAAATCAAGCAAGTGAACTTTCGAGAGTAACATGTGAAATAATGTGTGGTAAACATATATATGAAATTGTATCTCTATTTCATCAAATTTAACGTAGATCAATCATTGAGGGTTTGCTCAATAGATAACAAAAGCACGATGTAGTGGTTCTTTCTAAGAAAGTCCAAAATAAGATGTGGTTAAGCGAAAGAATGGCAGCATGGACAACTAACAATTAATCTCGATGAACTTCATGCGCTCACAAAAACTAACTTTCAATAATCTTAATCACATTATATTACCCCACATGGTTTGTGAGTATTGATCCATGATGGTCAGCATGTATCCTACTCGATGTTCGTGACTATTAACTAACCACTAGACTCTAAAATCTTAACTATCGGGGAAGGTGTCAAGATAAGAATGACTCTTAAATCCTGCCCCCACCCCCCCTCCAAAAAAAAACAATGTGCAGCCCGGATCATGCATGTGAGAGCATGAAGAAGTCCAGAATGACTCAAGATAAGACCAATTCAAAAGCAACTCAACCAGGAACAAGTCAAGGGAAGAAAAGATAATAAATGGGTACAACAGGCTTTGATGGGGATTTTAAATGCATGACCTTTGGATCTGATACCATGTTAACTAACCACTAAGCTGTTAAGGAAGGGGTCAACAATGAATATTAGGCCTTAGTAATGTCTAGACAGAAACCACCAAGGCCAATGGGCTGAACCCAATATCCAGGTACTTTAAAGCCAAAGAGGGTTTAACCATACTCTTGTAGATTAGTTAATTCACAGCAGTCAGCAGATCAAAACTACAGATTACTTTGATGTCATGTTTAGTACCCTGTGAACAGCTCAGAATCACAGTGCAGCTAGTTCCCTTTTTATTGAGAGGAGCAACACATGCAAAAATTTGGATATTCATGTTCAGGCATACCCGCATAACCTACTTGTCCCCTACTTATGGTTGGACACTAAAGGCTGGAGCTTCAGATTCAAAACACCTGTAATTCAGGTGAGCTTTCAAGAGAAGCTAGTAAAATGAACAAGTCAGCAATGTCTTGAAATCTTATGAATAGCAAACTCCAACTTCAGTTTGATATAGTTTGAGTTTTACAGTAGATTATTCTTTATATACATATTTTTCTTTGGTTTGGTTTCATGAATGTAACCTTGATGAAAATTTCAGCTGCACCATGACTGCTTAAGTTTTTTGATGCACATGACAGCTTCAAGTTGGATGATAAAGGATGAAAATAAAATATTTAAGGTAGACTAGATCGCTTATATATGCACTAATTACACAAATATTTTCATTTCTAAACACCTAAATTATGCTTTTGCTTGTAGATCAGTCTCATTTTCTAAACGAAATACCAATTTGTAATTGGCTCAAGCTGCTTTCTTCAACTTGCCCTTCAGCTGTAAGAAAGGTCATCAATTGCAAACAGTCCAAATGCCAATAATATCAAATAATTAAAAGAAACAGAGTAGGCATATGTAAACGAGATTTGATAAAAAAAGTTGGACAGACAACCTGATTACACAATACAGTTCTGGTACCTTCAGAACTTTTCAATGCATGGGCAAAAGAAAGAATCACTGTCTTATCTTGCTTAGTAGGATCTGTCAAGCAAACAACACTGGAACCTGTACCTCCATCTTGCTTGCTGGAAGCAGTTGCTGCAATTCCCGGATCAGTCCCTCCTTCATCAAACTTAGTACACACTGCATTGATTTTATTGGAAGCTTGGTCTTCGGTTTCTAGAGGCATATTCTCTGCCCTGCCATGCTGATTTAGTGGTAAAATACTAGGAGATGGTCTACTCAGTTCCCAAGATTCCACAACATTTGTGCAACTGGACGCAGAATGAGTAGATCCATCAGTCAGTTCAGTAGATTCTACTGGCCTAGTTGTCAGATCTGAAGAAGAACTAGCCACTGCTTTATTATTCCCTGAACCATCATGAGCTCCGTAATGTTTGCTCAATTTGAATTTCTCCAGCTTGAATCCAGTACTTGACAGTGGAATCTCATAAAAAGATTCTTCAAGAATACCAGCTTTAGCCTCTTCCAACCAGCAATCCTTCATCTGCTTCTCCTTATTCCTAGCCTCAATCTGCAATACTATTAGTTTCTTACGTTGGCCCCACATATGCTTGTCAAATTCATCCATTCTTTTTGAAAATTCTTCATTTAGTAATTTTATTCTATAGTCTCGAACTGAAGGGCAAATATGGATAGCATGAAATTCCCAATTTTTCATTTTAACCAATTCCATCTGTTGTTCACGTTTCAAAGTTTTGAACTCTCGGAGTTCTTCATTTTGCTTTAAGAGGAGTGTTCTTAACCTTATTGAATAAATTTCATCAATCAAATCAATCTGTTTCTTCAAGATCTCATCCTTCAATGACCTAATTTGCTGGTGAAGCTTTGCAGACAGAGGTTCAAGAACGGGAGTCTCATCCTGCTCCACCAAATTTGGTTGTTGGGAGGATATATGACCAACAGGACTCACTCTGATCTCTACTTTCTCCACTTCATCATCTAACAGTGTTAAATCTGGACTGGTTTCATGCAAGAAGTATTCAGTACCATCATTTCTAGGCACAGATGACTGGCCCACTCTGACACCAGCTTCTCCTATCTCTTGCTTGTCGGATGATAAAACTTCTAAACTAGCTTCATGGTGTTCAAGAGCATTCTGTCCTGCCTCAGATGATAGACCCTCCCTGATCTCACCTTCTTCCAGCTCTTCATCAACATATGACATTTTTGTCCAGCCTGGCATCAATGGTTCATGCTCTCTGATCTCACCTTCTTCCATCTCTTCATCAACATATGACATTTTTGTCCAGCCTGGCATCAATGGTTCATCCTCTCTGATTTCACCTTCTTCCAGCTCTTCATCAACATATGACATTTTTGTCCAGCCTGCTATCAATGGTTCATCCTCTCTGATTTCACCTTCTTCCTGTTTTTCCTCATCAAATAATGCTGCTTTCGAACTTGCTTCACTCACAAGGACTTTAGAAACATCTTTTTCAGGAAAAGATGGCCGAGCCTCTCCAATATCCGGTTTCTCCATTTCTTGATGTTTAGACGATTGGCCTCCCTGGGCTTCCTCCATGCCTCAGACCTTTCCCCTCCCCTATTTTTATCAGTTAATCGCAGACAGAGCCCAACAAAATCTAGGGAAAATTCAAAGAAACACATATAACTCAAATGGGCCTTCATAAATGTACAGAAAAACAGAAAAACTAAAAGAAAATAGATAGAAAATATTCAATACAACCATATACTAGTGCATGCGAACACAAGCATGACCAAGGAAGCAACAACACTGACAGTAACATCAATAGATAACATATTTAATAATTGATGTGCATCGAACGAATAAACTAGATTAATTTTTTTATAAGTGATTCACCAATTAATCAAATCATTTGGGATGGGGGCATCTAATCACTGACGAGAAAGAAAAGATTCTAAGAAGTTTTGAATTTCCACAAAACTTGCACCCGCTACATAGGACCAAACTCTACAGAAGAAAGAAGAAAAATCTAAACTTCTCGGAAACATCAAAAACATTCCACATCATTGGTGTACACGAATCACACGAAGAACAACTCCGCATGACAGGTGTACACATCTCAGAAAACAAGTCTTGCCGTTCCATTTCTCCACCAAGAGAATCCCAGAGTTCGCCATAACAACACCAAACCAAAGAAATCCCCCGAAAAACTGAACAAGAAACCAAATCAAACCACGAAAAATCAGTAAAACGTTAGAATCAAGAAGCAGGGCAACCCACCTACATCGCTGCAACCAGAAATTTTCTCAAAGTGTACCCAAAATACGCATACTCTCGAGTTTTTTAGAGAAACCCTAGATCGAAAACTAGCTCGAAAGATCATTATGGAAGAGATGTCGGTGCATAAAGAACACCACGAACGCACAAAAGACTGAATGAATGAAGGAAAAATTAGGCGAAAAAACCATAAAATGGTAGCATAAAACAGGGACATTGGATCAAATTGGTATGAAAAAGGGGTTCTTACGATGGAACAACGAGTTGTTGAGACTTCGGCCAATTCGACGACAGACGCAGAGAGAGAGAAGGGGAGTGGAAAGCAGAGTAATTCGAAGGGGCAACAGAAGGAGTGAGGGGACGTGCAAATTAGAGGACTTGTAACAAAGCGAAGTTACTAAACTACCCTTGGTTTTGCAAAAGCCGCTTATGCGGCATACCTTTTCGGGCACGTGTGCGTAGGAAGCCGGGAGACACGAACCTCGGCACGCAGGCAGAATCATGAGATTACCAAAATAGCCTCGACTTATAACAGGTGAATTTTTAATGACGTAATGACAAACGGTTTGAAGCCATGACGTCCAAAAACAGATTTCCCCTTCTGGTAAAAACGGCATGTAAAGTGATGCATCGCCTCTGGACGGCGAACTGCATGTGAAATCTTGCATGGTTAGATATTACCATAATCAATTAGTATAAGGTGGCTTTGACCCATATTAATTATTAAATTTTAAAAAATAATAATTAATGATCTGTAATATGTTACCTATTTACCTATTTACCTTTTGTTACCTTATTTACCTTATCTAAATCGGAAATAATTAATGTAAGTTGAGTCCTTGGGAGACAAAGAAAAAGAAAAAAAAACATTTCTATGAAGCTCAAATATCATACCAAAACTTAGTTGGCATGTCCGTGATGATGCTAGGATAAGGTTGATGCGGTTCACCGAGAATGACGGTAAGATTAATTAATATCTTTATTGTATGGCAAGCCAATCGTAAATAAATAAATAAATAAAAAGTATTAGAATTGGTCCTCATAGCATATTTTTGGATGTTTTATGTATGTGTATACCCAAAAAAAAGAGAAATGAAGGAGCTATGGAGAAAGTGTATTTATTAAACCATACGTATTTTTAATATGAGGGTTCCATTGGATTGTACTATTGGAGTCCCGTTTCACATCTTTAATTAATTCTAGAAGTTTCCGTTACATATAGTAGGTGAATAAATTTTTTGTAACGGGCTCCATCTCCACCTCTCTCTCTCTCTCTCTCTCTCTCTCTCTCTCATTAAATATTTTGACCAACCCATGACATGCAAATATTTTGTTCCGTTCTTCGCATTTTTATGCTTTCCCTTCACACTGTGTCCTTCGCATTGTTTAGGAAACCAGATTTTCTGAATTTTAAAATACTCCATCATGATCTTACCTATCACCTTTTTCTTAAATAATCTTGACAATTTTGTTACCAGAACAACCATCTATTTTATAGTTAAAGTCTACCTGTATGATCAAAAATAATATGAATGACCATCATTTCTTATAAATGGTTTATTATTAGTTTTCTATTATTAACTTTTTCTTTATTCTAGTTTATGATTTTTAAATTTTAGTATTTTATATATATTTGTTTAGAGAGAAAAAGATATCCATCTGCATTTACCAACAACAAAAGCTAAGTAAGCAATTTGGTCAAAGAATCAAGAAACCAAAGGACAAACAACTACAATAAGTGGGGTGGCATGGTAAGAATCATAAAACCACTGCCGCCTATAGGTTCTCACGGTCCAAACAACTTGCAAAGTTGTAAAATCAACCTTGAAAGTTTGGGTCAATTAAATATAAGATTGAAATCAATCAATAATAAATATACTTTTTGTTATATATATCTACATATAAAATGAAGGCCCGGGTTGTACAGAGCCGCACCACCCGTGTAAATGAAGCGATATCAATATATTTAGCCAGCATTAAAGTTTATTACTTATTGTGCAACAAAAATTTGGCTAGTAAAATTTTTTATTTATTATAATTTGTTGCATATATATTATATTTCAATAATAATTGAAAAAGAAAAAAAAACGTATGCTAGCATTGGGTGAGGCTGGTTTTAGAAAAACCGGTGTTAATAATAAGAGTTTTTTTGGGAGGCTCTTGATAATGTCACTATTAATTGACATATGTATGTATGCATGTATGTATATATGTAAGTAAGTATGTATGTATGTATGTATAAAGAGTTATGCTTGGACGAAATCCCTCGCATATTATGCGAGGTCAGTATTAATGTGGGAGTTTCTGCATGAAGACTGAGTTTGTGCATCATTCTCCATTTATCATATGGTTGTTGGAATTAATTATGAAAGTTTCTGTTCAACTAACAGTAAATTTCATTACTTAACACACAATAGAAATTTCGCTATAAAAACATTATATTTATTGTAATTTTTACATTGTTATACTATATTTTAATAACAAATAATAAAAAAGAAAAAACTATATCCCACACATCATGTGGGATGTGTGCTAATGTATTATAACTAGAATGGAGGCTAAGCTTGCACTAAGCTCTCTATTTATTAGGTGAACACCATTCGATCGAATTCCATATATGGGATTTGATGGGAGGCAAAATGGATCATCCTATTCCGGCACGGAGTCACCCTACTCCGACCAAGCAAACCTCAGAGCCGAGTAGGCCGAAGAGGCTCCCTCAACTGCAAGTGACGACCTCAACTAGGGCTAGGCTGACCTCAACCCCATCAATAGCCAGGCCGACCTCAGCCCCCCAGAGGCCAGAACCGATATCCGCCCACTAAAGGCCAGAGCCGACCTTAGCCCACCAGAGGCCAGAGTCGACCTCGAGGTCCTACGGAAGACTGAGCCGACCTCAACCAGAGGCGACCTCGACCAGAGCTGATCTCGGGTCCTACCGAAGACCGAACCGATCTCGGCCAAAGGCCTAACCGACCTCGGACCAAGCTAAAGGCCGAGCCGACCTCGCCAAGTACCCGTCAAGGGCCATACCCTATCACATCGGCTAAGGGTCATACCCTGCCACACCTGCCAAGGATCATACCCTGCTACACCTGCCAGAAGCCATACTCTACCCCACCTAGCCAAGACCATTCCCTTCCATGATGAGGATGATCTATACGGCAGCTACTTGGTTGCCCTTGTGAGGACTATAAATAGGCCACACCAACAACACTCAAGGATTTTTTTTTTCTTCCTTCTTCCCTACAAAACAAGATTCTCCAAAAACTCTGTTAACTTAGCCATCGAAGGGCCTTCACCGAGATTCTGGCGAAAACTTTGTCCAGGTCCCTAGGAGTGCAGGAGGTGGCTCCCTTTCTCAGTCCCGGATGGCAGCTTCTCATCTTCCTCCGGCGTGGTCACCCTTAGGCCAAATTTTAACCACAACAGGATTCAAATTCTTCTTATATTTCATATGATCATTAATTCCTTCTCGTGTTTCACATGATCACTAATAACAAGAAGCAAACATTCAAGAATCCAACAAAAAATCCTACTTGTTTTTTCCTTTTTTTTTTTTTGAGGAGAGAGGGGAGCAAAATCTTACTCGACCAAGGCTTAACTTATGTTGAGCTTTCCTTTCACCATTTGGGCACCATCCTATCAAATTCTATTTTTTTTTTTTTTTGGTACAACGGTTACTCACTCTACTCTAGTGTAGGAGTAGCCAAATAGAATTAAGGTCTACAATCTGGCTCAGGGGCGAGGGGAGCCCCTGGTGTGGCCACAAGACCTCTTTAGAGTGTTGTATCGCATAGGAAACAACCCAATCTGCAACCTTGTTCGCCTCTCGATACACGTACATAGCCTGGAATACGCTGCAATCTCTCAGCATCAATCGGATATCAGAAAGCAGAGGACTCTCATCCCCTCTCCATCCCTCCTCCCGTATCCAATCAATCACCGTGGCCGAATCTCCCTCTAGGATGATGTGCTCAGCCCACAGCCTCTGTCTCGCGTAGGAGATACCCTTCTATGTTGCCATGGGCTCTGCCCCTGTAGCTAAAAGCCCATCGATCCGCCTCCCGCCCGCAACAATCAGCTATGAGTCATGACTTATGACCTCTGATCACAAAGCCCACCCTGCCCCTGCCGTCGAAGTTCACCTTTAGATAGTCAGGGGTAGGGATTCCCAAGAAATAAGGAGAAAACTAGGTGCTAAAGCTACCACCGAAGCTGCCGAATGGGAGTCCTAGATGTCCCTAGCTATCCCAGATGAACTCGCTGTAGTAGCCCTAATGATCTCAACCGCCTGAATACAGACCCTCTCCACAATGCTCCACGGGGATTCCAATCTTTCTTTCATTTTACATGATCATTAATGGCAAGAAGCAAAAATTCAATAAGCAAAAAAATCATGCTTGCCTTTTTTTTTCTTGGGTAGCATATCATTTGCTATTCAAAATCAATATAATGTTAAAATTTAAAAGTCCAGCACCATCTAAGCTTATGCCAACTAATTAAGCAACTGTCAAGATCCACAAGCATGTAGCTTTGTCTTGGATGGAACACCCCCGAAGTCTACGAGAAAGCCAAGCTAGAATTGGTTGGCATTCTTTTCATTTTGAGTTCAAAGATGTTTAAGTTTGTTGGAAAGTTATGTAGTACAAAACGCTTAAGAGTTTCAAGACAAATGACACGACTCTATAGTCGCTGATGGTGCACACCTATCGGCTTAATACATCTTCCTTGAAAGGATGAGTTTCGACAGTCTGAAAAGTTGGCGCGAAAGCAATGCAGAACATCAGCCCTGGGACCTTTCGACTGGGATTTCTAGACACCAAAGCACAAATCATTTGGTGCAAGTGTAGATAAGGAGGAAAAAAAATATGCAAGGAATGCAACTAAGTTATTCTATTGATGTAAACGATGGGTCATGCTTAATTTGATAGACCATATATAACTGAGCCGATTGAAGATTTGACTACAAGTCGGGGAACATAGAATCCCAGTTGCTATTCAAAACCAATGCAATGTTAAACCAACTGTCAAGATTCACATGAAATAATGATACTGGGAAACATTATTAGCTCACGCCTCTTTGAACTTGGAACCAGGAGAAAGGAAAATGAAAGCTTCATCTACCCTAACTCCCGGCATGTGCAATATGCATGCTGAACTCTGAAACCTTTGCATTGTATATTGTAAATAGAAAGTGCGGCTCATGCATTCTATGGATGCCCCCATTAGCTAAGATGTAAATTTTGAGGTACATATCAAAAGTAGGGGATTAAAAAGTAACGTTCAATAAAGTTATAATGTTAATTAACAAATAACTTACGTGCGGGGCCAGTATTATTGATGATAGTACGAATGATGGAAATATGAAGGCTCTTATGCAGGGTTTTTCATACCCCATATGGGCATTAGCATTAATGATGGAAGTTTTTACTCGGCTATTATTAAAATTTGTTATTTAATGTATTATAAAAATTTGGCTATTAAAGTCTTTTATTTATTATTATTGTTATTTAATGTATTATTAGCTATTAAAACCAAGAGAGAGAGAGAGGAGAGAGGAGAGAGAAAGAAGAGAGAGGGCTCTCTTCTTCTTTCCAAAATAGGGGAGAGCATGATCTCACCCTCTTCTTCTTGGATTAGGGGAGGGTGGTGACCCAAGGTGGTCGAGCTCTGGTGACAACGACCTTCAGTCGTGGCACTACCGGCGATGGTGGTTGGGCGGCGTGAAGAAGGAAAGAAAGGAGAAAGAAGATCATCAAAGAACCGATCAACCTCAGCCTGAACCATGGCCATCTCCCTAACCCATAGCCACGTGATCATAGGGGTCCTTAGGGGCGGCACAACCCAACCTAATTCAGCGGCCGATGGCGGCAAAACAGGGAGGATGAAGACTGAAAGACGGGAGGTGCCTTTTATAGATCGAGTCTTAGGGTTTTCATTGGAGTCCGATGAGCCCTAGGACTTCTCTTCCATGATGAACTCAGAGAAGAAGATGACTCCCATCGTGAGTCCTCGTCCCCTATTGCACGTGCTGACGCATGTTGGGCGGCCCAAGTGATCGGTCCAGATAACTCCCAGGCCGGACTAGGCCGGCCTTAATACGGGCTCTTACAATTTTATATTATAATATAACAATAACAATAATAACAATTTAGTTAATATTCTAAACCTACTTTTTTTCTTACCAACATGTGATGTGATGCTGTTCCAATTTACAAACCTTTTTTTTACAATAATTCTTTAAGATTGTTAATATATATATATATTGCTTAGGCAGCATTTCACACTATTCTAGTATGAATACATCCAAGAAAGTCAAAAAACAATAAACCCCTAAAGGCTCTTGGCAATTATGCCTCAGAGGTCCAAAGAACTCCACCAGAGTGGCTAGCCATAAGAGAGGCCACCTAATTCGCGGCCTTGTTCGCCTCCCGATAAACATGCCTTGCCCCAAAGGAGATGCTTCCTCTCGCAAAGATCCAAAAATCCTGAATCCGAGGATGCGAGCCCATCTTCCTAGCACGACTCCGGATTCAGCCAATCACCATCGCCGAGTCATCCACCATCAAGATAACTTTGGCCCTCAAGGAACGCGATGGTTGAGGCCAGCCCTCAGCTCCTCTTCAGGCATAGAGCTAGCGAAGATCGAGCACCTGCCTGCAGTTATAAATCTGGAATCTGGGTCTTTGATGATAAAGCCTGCTCCCCCTCCTACCACCATCTTACCTAAAAAAACTCGAGGGTAGAGGCTCCTAGATGATAAACACTGTTTGAGACGCAATGAGATGCTCCGCCCATATCTTGTGCGGCTGTGGTCGGAAAGCGTTTTCAGGCCACCTTTCAAACAAACAAAGCTTCTCTTGGATAGACTTCCAACATCCAAACCCAAACACGGTTACCACGCCAAGTTTGCCCATAGAGGTCCCTAGTTCTGCCTCTCAAGCTATCTCCAAACCTGCTAACCAGCATTTCAGGAATGTTACACCCCGAAATCGCAATAGCTTGCACCCTCCCAGCTTGGTACTCTCCAAACAAGCCTAAACCTGACTCGTTCCATTGGGGGTCCACACGCCTGAGTCGAAACCAAATCACCCACCCACGGACCCACTCCGGCGGAATCAAATGGTAGGTGAAGGGGAGCCCTCCTCCTTGGGTCCTATAAATACCCTAACATTTCTCGCTTTCGGTGCCCCAGATCTCCCGTTGCTTCTCCTCTCGCCCCCTTCGCTCTCGTGCTCTCCGGAATGGCGTACGAAGGCATTCTCCTGGGGATGGGGAACCCCCTTCTCGACATCTCCGCGGTCGTGGACGAGGAATTCCTCGAAAAGTAACCCATTTCTATCTCGCTGTCTCTCTCATCTCATGCTCTGACCCTTTCTTGATAGCTCATTCTGTGGATTTGAGTGTTTCTTGTAGTTTCTGGTTCTTTGATCTAATTTCTGCTTACATATTTTGGTATGCGTAGAGATCTTAAATCTTAACCTGTCTATTAGTGAATCTTAGATCTCGTGCTCCGATCAGTTCTTGGAAGCGTACTTTATGCATTTGAGTGTTTCTCGAAATTTCTGATTTCTTTCTGATTTACGGCCACGGGTTTCGAGATCTCAAAGCTTAGCTTGCCGGAGAATCTGTTAACATGAGATCTCGTACTCTGGTTCGTTCAACGTGGCTCACTCCATTGACTAGAGTGTTTCTTGTAATCTTTGGTCCTTTGATCTGTGTTTTGATCACGGATTGCAACAGGAGTGCGTCAAGATCTTAGATCCTAGCTTGCTGGAGAACTGGTGAACCATGAATCTCGTTCTGTGATCTTTTGCTTGTGGTTTTGTGACGCAGGATGAGTTAGAAATTCTAGGCTTCGTGATCTGTTTCAGTTAGGGGGACTGCTTGATCTTTGCGTCTTATCCAGTAGAGCGGATGGTCGGAGCATATGATCTTTCTTGAAGTGTTAGATACGTGAATGGATGATGGGTTTCATGGATTTGAACCTCTCATGGCATACTAACGAGTGATTTGTTTCTTTTCTATTGCAAGCATTTTCTTTATCTTCTTTTGATGCTTCTCTCTAGATTTGGCTTTTTTTGCTGATGTCCGTGTTTCTAGTAGTAATAACACCAGCTGTTTCTTTCTTTGGTTTGTCCCCTATACCTGGGAATAAGGAGACCTTGTTCATATACTTAACTTCTGTGGTAAATATGCTGTTACTTTATGTTTATCAGTTTCTCTGATATATAGATATTAGTTACTTGAGCTTTTGCATTAGGCAGATAATGACATTTCTGGTTTCCGAACTAATCTGGGTAAATTGGGTAGTTAATTCTTAATTACCATTCCTTCAGGCTCCAAATATGGTGGATAAAGTATGATGGTTATTATTTTATAAATCTTTCATATGCTCTGCCATGTTAAGTTGTAGATTTTCTTATGTTCAGAAATGGTTAAAGTCATTTACATGCTGAGATTGCTTTACTTGATTAGCTGTTACTGAATTTTAGAACTGCAATTGAATAACTTGATTCTATCTGAGATTTTGTGAATCATGATGGATAGTTTTTAGTTTTTCTCTCCCCTAATTATCTTACATGAATTTTGTCGTTCTTTTGGTGACCTAATGTGGACTATTTTAACGTATCTTTCCTTTCTGTTACTTGTGCTTTTTTGATGTTCTCAGGGCTGGTTATACTATTTGTTGTTGTTGTTGTAACATGTAAAGAAAAAAAAATACTGTTTTATGTTACATTAACAGCATAGTCCTTCTGTTTCTTTGTTATCTTGATCCTTTATAGATCTAGTCTCATCACGCTACGTTATGTGCTATAATGAACCACAATAGCTCGACCCTTTGTGAGTCAGGGTTGTGTTTTTATGATCAGCTGATGTTGTTAATTCATTTTTTCCCTTTGCACATTTTATTTTCAAATACCCATAACCTGAGTATGTTGAAAACAGTTGCAGTTCTTTGAGCTCTTATCGAGAGTTTAGAGCTCCTGATTTCTAGGTTATGCATTTTTCTTGAGCTTATCATGAGTTTCATTAAATTTCTAAGAACTCGATTCTTGAAATTGCTTTGCATTTGTTGGCACTTATGTTTTTTTTCTATTATTCATTTTTTCTATTATTGCTATTAGGATTTCTTCTTTTAAAAAGTTTCTTCTCTGCATATTTTGTACTTTTCAAATCCATAATTTATGAAGCTAGCAACTAGCTATATCCTTTTCCTAGGACAATAATTTAATTATATAGAATTGGTTTCACATAAATTAGACAATAATATGGATGTGTCAGAGCATTATGACTTTCATGACTATGAACTCACATTTCTGATTCCGTTCCAGATATGACGTCAAGTTGAACAATGCAATTCTTGCTGAGGAGAAGCATTTGCCTATGTAAGTTTTCAATCACCAAATCAAAAATGTCATGCGTATGTCCTGTGATACCCATATATGCATATATGATGGCATTGACCCTGTTTATATTATTATAAATCTTTTCTAACATTCTTTTCAATAACGACTTGAATTTTATTCTTTTTTATGGAATTAAAAAATGACTATACACGAGGTTTTGAATCTCATTTTTTAAAAAAACCTGTACACTATCGTGACCTGTTCTCTGTTGCTCTAAACTTACATATCATTGCCCCAGGTATGATGACTTAGCTACAAAGTACAATGTTGAATACATAGCTGGAGGTAATGCTCTGGCTTTGCTGATGTTCATTCTGTGCCTTTTTTTATTTTATTCATTTGGTTGTTTTTTTGGGGGCAGTGGTGTTTGGTTTAATGTCAAGAACTGTATTCTAAACTTTAATTCTGCGCTTTATTTATCTACCCAGGGGCCACCCAGAATTCGATCAGGGTTGCTCAAGTAAGCTTTTCAATGAACTTGCTGATATCTAATATTGAAGGGTTATCATTGAATTAATCCATGCTTTTGCAGTGGATGCTTCAAATTCCCGGTGCAACTAGTTATATTGGTTGCATTGGAAGGGACAAGTTTGGAGAGGAAATGAAGAAAAAGGCAAAAGATGCAGGTGTCAATGTAAGTTATTCTTTCTCCTTCTCCTTCTCCTTTTCCTTCTTCTTCTTCTTCACCCCATTCCTCTCCATTTATGTGCTTCACCTCTTTTCTGCCACTGTCTCATGCTCAAATAAAATTTCCATGACTACTGAACAGGGTCACTATTATGAAGATGAGACTACTCCAACTGGCACATGTGCTGTTTGTGTTGTTGGTGGTGAAAGGTAAGTTTTTGATAAGATTATCTATGTTCCAAGGTTGACGGATATCTTTTGCATGAGACACACACGCACACACATGTACGCAGGCATATATATATATTTATATATATCTTCTTGTCATATGCCTGGCAGATCGCTGGCTCATGTCTACAATCATTAAATTTTCATCTTCATGAACTGCACCAACAATTATCACCTCTATCTTTGTGCCTGGTGATGATCTTGCGGGTCATCATCTTCTGTTTCAACTGACCAAACTTAGACACAAGCCTTGACCTAACTCAATCCAGTATTGTTTTAGGAAAATGTGTACTAAAATTACTTTAACTAGTAGCTTAAAAAGGTCTATCCTAGGTCAGGCCACAGAATTGATGGTCCTCCAGCAGATGACCACGCTAATTAAGCTTGGTCATTATATTTGTTGGTGATATATATACTGTTGCAATTTTTCTAATATGGGATGCTCTTAAGATATTATTTCATTTTCTTTTACAATATAGATTGCATATTTAACAGTGGTGCATGTGTGGGATCCTGATTTGTTACCAAACAAAAACTTCCAACTATTTTTAGATCAGCGAAGACCATGGATCAAGACTAAGTGTTAGTCTGCCAGGTATCTTATTCATATGGAAGTTGTTCATCAGGAACACTCTCATCGGATCCATGCTCTATATGATATTGGTTCACTTGTTATGTTCTAGTTCAAGGAGCTGTATTGTGATGATTAGTTTAATTTCTAAAGAGTATATTCATTTCTTTAGTTCATAAAATACAGATATCAGTAGTTGAATGTGCTTGCAGTCTTCAAGACATATAATGACATTGTTATTTTTATGATAAATAGGTCTCTTGTCGCCAACTTATCTGCAGCAAATTGCTATAAGTCAGAACATTTGAAGAAGCCTGAAAACTGGGCATTAGGTAACTCTGTGCTCTTTGAATCTAGTCCTTCAAAATATCTATCTTACTTATCATTTCAAGCACGTATCAGTGATATGAATGGATATTGCAACAATTTCTCGTAAAATTTGAGGACCTCAACCTTTGGATGTTATGGAGAAATTAAGGCAGAAACAGAATAAAAAGGGGACTTCTTACTCCTGGCTGTTTAGAGTTCCCCACTTGCAAGCAAATGTGGGATCCTGCTGTTTCTCACAAGAATAAAGCTTCCTTGGTGCTAATAGCCCCAGATTTTTTAATTGCTTAATTAGAAAAAAGGGACATTTCATCGATTGTATTCAAGAGGAGAGTGTCAACTCTTTCTACAATTTCACCTCACTTTGCATCTGATATCTAAATTTAGTTAATCCAAGCTAGGTCACAAAGACCTGTTATTAGTGGCAACCTATGCTAATTTGAAGCTTTGATAGAGGGAACGAATCATGCAGCATGCTTACCTGTGCCTTATGGTGGGAAGCAAGCAAGGGAAAAATTGGAGGATCTTTATTATTATTATTATTATTACTACTGCCACTGTCGTGTTCATCATCATCATCATTATTATTGTTATCATTATTGTTATAGTTATTATTATTTTGGGGCTTGCAGAGATAATCAAAAAAAGGAAAAGGAAAATATGCATGATGTTGTGTTTCTTCTAAGCTTGCCAAACATTTTTTTCCCAAACTATGTGCAATATCGAGATAACAAAACTGAAGACAAAGTTTTGTTCAGGAGAAGTGACAACCTGAAGTCCTCACTAGCACTCTTTTTATTGCCAACAACAACACTACCACAGATGCTTCTGCTCTTACCACCAACATTGCTGCCGGTTACCAACTTTTGCCATAACCTTCATCACCATTTGCCATGACCACCATAGTTGCTAGTTTTCTTGTTTTACCATGGCTACTTCCTTGCCATTGTACCATCATCTCACCACCATAGACTACAATCTTACTGCAGTCACACCATTCTTGGTACCAGTAGTGGTGCTGCCATTATTGGCCTCCTGTTATGGCTACTATGTCAGCTTGTACTAGCATGCCCTTTGCTTTTTGTAGAAGTGTTGATAGCTACCACTTCTACTGCAATGACCATTGTTGATGAAACTCTTGTCACCATAACCACCACCATTGCTAGGGCAGTCACTTTCAACCCACAAAACCAATACCAGGCTCTGCTCCAACCCAATCCCAATGCAGACCTGACCTCGACCTTGATTCATCGATGAATATGGGTTCAAAGTCAGACTTGCTGAAAATTTTGGGTCCAGTTTAGGTTTAAGGTTTTTAAACTACCCAACTCGGTCCTGACTGACTACCTAGTTTATTTACATACATATAATAATAGTAATAATTTTAATTATATACCTTTCAATTTCTAAACTCTTGGCATATGAAACTTTGTTCTCTAACTTAATGGAAAAAATAAAAATAATTACATGCTAGAACATGTTTGGTTGTTTGTACTTGACTTTAAATTAAGTGTATCTTTTCAAGTTTTTGTCAATAATTATTATACGATTAACTACAAAGTGCTAATTTTTCATGATTTAATTTTTGCAGCATGTAATTGGATATTTTATGAATGAATTTCTCAAAACACAGATAATTTTAGCTTGCTTAATTGTTCAAAATATGTATTTTAGTACTTGATACGAACCTGGATCCAATTGTACCGAACAAAGATTGATGCACATTGGGTAGAGTACAGGTCGTAATATACCTATGGGGTAAAATTAGACCTGAAACCCGAACATGTCTGGATCTAGGTTTACTAAAACTGGGAACCCGACCTAATTAGCACCCCTGATGATTGCCATTGCTACCTTCACTACAACCACTAGCATAATATAAGCACCATTATGATTAACCATTAGGAATATAACAAGGCTTTGTAGTTCTTTTTTCAAATTCTCTTGAAGATTTTCACTTTTCCCTTTATCTTGCAACTCTGTTTCACACCATATTCAAAGTAAAATGTTGTCAAATATTTGGGCTGTTCTAATGCTATGAAATGAATTTCTACTTTTAAACTGCATTTCTGTAGCTGCCTCCCGAGTAGTCTAACAAATAATAATAGATAGTTCTTCAATCATGTTCAAAGCCTGGTTCCACATTTGAAGAAAGGGCTCATACTTGCCTTGATTAATTTCTATTAACTGTTCAACCCATTAGTTTAGCTTCTATTAGCTTTCCATTAACTGTATTACTTTTGTTAGTTGAAAAGGCAAAGTATGTTTACATTGCTGGATTTTTCCTAACTGTGTCTCCGGAGTCCATTCAACTTGTAGCTGAGCATGTTGCAGCAAATAACAAGGTAATTTTCCTTTTTTATCGTTAAGCTTCTCATGTATTAAGTACTGCATTTACACCCTTCTGTCTCTCACATCATGCTCTTTCTTTTCCAGGTATTTATGATGAACCTTTCTGCTACATTTATTTGTGAGTTCTTCCGGGATGTGCAGGAGAAAGCTTTATTGTAAGTAGCTCATTCCTTACTGTCACATGTTAGAAATACTTTGTGGATCCCTTTGGTGATTGTTGATTTAGCATGACATATAGACATCTTTTCTCACGTGGTGAACTGGAGGCATGATGGTTGTTATAATGGTTACTTAAAAGAGGTCTTTACTCAGGGTTTTTCTTTTGTTTTTTTGATTCATTGTTGCCAAATGCAAGCTGTTTGGACAGACTGAACTAGCATGGGGCGGGGGTAAAGCAAACCGGCCACTTTCTAGTGTGTTCATTGTCCAGATCTTAGGACATTGTTCAAAATGTTACAAGATTATTACAAGCTTTGTATCCATTATTCAGGTATGTTGACTATCTCTTTGGGAATGAAACAGAAGCAAAGACCTTCGCGAAAGTTCGTGGTTGGGAGGTAATAATCTTTTCAATTTTCTATACTTTTCTTGTGACAGAGACTCATTCTGATAAGTTATAAATAATGCTTAGACTGAGAATGTTGAGGAGATTGCTCTGAAGATCTCTGCACTGCCCAATGCATCTGGGACACACAAGAGGATTACTGTTATCACTCAAGGTTGTGATCCAGTCATTGTTGCTGATGATGGAAAGGTTAGCATTTTGCTTGTTCATTTCAATGTTACTGAAAAATTGATTGTGTAGCCTAATTAATTTTTCTAATGCATGCATGGTGAAAGACAAAAGCACTTGAGGTGAACAGTAAAACAGGGAAGATGGAGAAGTACATAACCAATGTTTAAAGCTTGCTGTGTTTCTATCTCTGCACATGGTCCAGCTGAACTGCTGTTGTGGCTATAGCCGTCAAGCCTTCTTCCAACTATTTATGACCAACTTTTCAAATTGTCATCCACATAATGTTCCTACTAATGCTTCTGATTTTGTTGCAAGCTTTCCAAATCCTCAGCTGTAACTACCATCTATGTTGGTTTGGGTCTTGTTCTTGGTTGTTTAGCACAAGTTTGGCGCCCTGTCATTACCAGGGCTTCTTAGATACCTCTTGCCGTGTTTCTACATCTTGGTCGGTTCCCCATTATTTTGTCCTTAGTATAAGGCACAGTACCCCTCTGATATGCTCGCTTGGTATGATTCTTCCTAGGTTTACCACCTACCTATCTCCGCGTTCTTGGGTCTACCATATTCAATTGTTCATCTTGTTTGCTTGGGTTTCCTTGCCCAACGCATTAAATCTTGCAATGTCATGGACATCTTTGATTTTTGTTTATACGCCTAAGTCATTGAGGCATATCTGATATACGAGTTGAGATTTTGTACTTTATTGGAAAGTATGTGGTGGTGAGTCTTGAAATTCTGGGGATTATGGATGTGTTCTCATGGCCTTTTCTTTTGTGAACCCCTGGCAACAGGTGAAAAAGTTCCCTGTGATTGTGCTACCAAAGGAGAAGCTGGTTGATACTAATGGTGCAGGTATTTTCTTCCATCTTGGGTAGCTTACCGTGGTTTTTGAAAAACAATGTATCATGTTTGATACAAGCATGAGCAAGAACATGTCAGACACCAATATAGCGCTAGGGCAAAGTCCTAAGCCGTCTTTTTATTTGCATGACATGATTGTTTTATGACTATTTAAGATTGCTGACATTACCAATGCTGCTTCGTCTTTCCCTTTTTATCCTATGCAATTGGTTTCTGAATCATATTTTTGGGTTTGTAGTTTGTTTTCTTATCTTTTACATGTAAAAACTTTGCTAGGTGATGCATTTGTTGGAGGATTTCTGTCTCAGTTGGTCCAAGAGAAGAGTATAGAAGACTGTGTCAGAGCAGGATGTTATGCAGCAAATGTTATAATACAAAGGTCAGGCTGCACTTACCCAGAGAAGTCTGAATTTAAGTAGGTCCTCTTTGGCTATTCATGGATGAGTGTATGCCAGAGGCAAACCATCCTACTGTTTCCTTTCATGTCCTTATATCATCTTTGCTTTATTTTTGTGAGGCTTCTTGATTGTGTACTGGTATTCTTATTTGCCATCGAGGCATGGCGGTGGCAGCATGCTTTGGATTATCAGAGCATCAGATTTTTATAGTTCAGGTGTAATGCCCTAAGGATCAGTAACCATGCCAGTTTTCCAGAAAACATCCTTCTCCAAGGATTATTGTACTGTTAAAATAATATTTGTAATCCATACTGTGGCTAGAAGTATGGTCTTTTTAGAAATGCTCGAGACATTCTATGTATGACATTCATTTCCACCGTCGTTTGCTCCCTTTTATTGTTTGTAGGATGCTTAGATGGTTTTAGTCATCAAAAGTTTATCGTCTGTTTCAATGGTTTAATTTAAGGTAAATTCAATTTTGAGTACTTGGTTCTGTAAAATTACCAACTTATGGTATATATTAATCATCCTTTCGATGATGAATGCCTCAAAACGACAGGCAATTTGCTGCTATCTGGTGTACACACATACAGGTAAACATTATCAAAATTGGTGGATTTTGGAGTTATTGCAGCAATTCAAAATGCAGGGGGGCATTCGCAACGCGATACAAAGTGCCGGGGGGTTATTTATTTTTAACCCGGTTAGAAGGCTGCTACAACCACTATGCGGTCTTTACAATCTATAGCCCTTGGAGCTACGAGATTTTATCTATCTTCAAAAATTACCCGAGGGCACAAAGAACCTAACCAACCTGTGGCATCTTGATCTCCCAGATCGTGTTCCCCATGTCCCGGTGCCACCTGGGATTGGAAGACTAACCAGTCTCCAGACACTGTCAGCTTATTTTATAGGGTAAAATGCAGAGCGGCACATTATAGGAGAGCCGAAGGATGCAGTAAACCTTAGAGAGGAGCGGTTTGCACCTCTGGTCTACGAAATGTGGTCAGTGTACAGGATGCCATTGAAGCAGATCTGAAGAGTAGGTATTACCTTGAGTAGTTGGTATAAAATTGGAATTACGGACGACCGTTACCAGGGAATGAGAAGGAAGAGGAGGATATCTTCCAAGAGAGAGGAGTTGTGGAAGAGGACATTTTACAGGATAGCTTACTCATGGAAGAAGAGAAGGGTCCTTTTTGTGATTGAGTAGCTAGAGAGGAAGAGGTGGAGGACCATTGGAAGGATGCAAGGAAGAAAGAGGATGAAGATGGTACTGCATTTGCCGAGGGTCTGACAACAAACTCCGTGTAGGAGATGATAGATGGGTTTAAGAAATTGCCTTATACCATGAAGGGGTTGAGCAAAAGAGTATTGAAAAGGAAGCCACTTTTCCTGATGTGGTCAATGAAGACATTTGGGAGGATGGGGAGAAGGAAGAAGATGAAGATAACAAATGCATCTTCTTAGGGTCTAGCAGCCTAGGCTGCAGAAGAGATGCATTATGGTTTGTTCGAACGACGTTATTTAATAAGAGGGTTGAACAAGAGAGCACTGGGAAGGAAGCTGCTTCTCCCGATACAATCAAGGAAGAAATGGTGGAGGATGAGAAGTGATGATATCTAGCCAGCGTATATGATGAGCTGCAGGTCCTACTCAAAAACTCGATTGATGAGGCCATTGAGCATGAGTGTGCTGCCAAGAAACATAGTTTGCCTGCTGAAGAAGTTGAGTAGGTAGAGGTGCATGTTCTCGAAATCCTCCAGCCTTTTTGTGTGATCGCATGGTGCAGGTCTACCTTTTCATCCAAAAAAAAAAAAAAAAAGAAGAAAGAAGGCAAGCAGCCTCGCATCGAAATAATGGAATTGTTTATACATATGCTATTTCTCTGACTGGGTCGGAGATGCTTCATTTTTCAAACAGGTACCAGTTACCCTTAGAGGATGTTTGGTATGGGATGATAACTCCAGAATCGAGGATATCCGGATAAAGATTATAAAATCACCGTGTTTGGTTATATCTTAATAATCCCACATGGCGGTGATATCGGATCACGCCCACTTTTCAAATCATCATTCAGTCCAGTGATCGAAAATCCTTTCTTGAGGATGGGTATCCAACATCATCCGAGCGCGGTGATCTTAGATTAAAATATGTTAACCAAACTATCTTCATAGCTGTGGGAGACTCCACGAAAAAAAAATAATCCTTTTTCATCCTATCACCGTGCTTTTCCTTCTTCGTCTAAGGGAATTTTTTGAACCGGCAACGGAGGCGTCGGAGCGGAGGCAGGGCCGTCGCAGTTCATCCCCGAAAGAGGTAAGCCTCCCGACCACCTTGTTTCCGTTTTTCCTACCCTTCCTCCTCCCAATCCACTCGGGAAGATAGGTAAATTAAAAGAAGAAAGAAAGAAAGAAAGAAAAAGAAAAAAGGGAAAGAAGGGGGTGGGGACTCACCTGTGTGCGGCCGTTGCCGGCGTCGCAGGGAGCGGCCGTGGACGTCGCAGGAGCCGCCGGCCTCGGCTTGGCCGCGGGGGTCGGCCGCATGCCCGCGGCCGAGGGCGCCGCCGGCCGTGACCCGGCTCCTCTCGTGCGGAGGACCTCTCCTTTTTGGCTTCGTGTGAGGAGATAATAGGGAGGGGGAGGGTTGAGAAGAAGAAAGGGATGAGAAGAAGTCTGAGAGAATTAAAGGAAAGAGAAGAAAAGAGAGGAGAAAAGAGGAAAAGAAAAGGAGAAGAAGTTGGGAGAATAAGGAGAGGAAGAGAGAGGGCTTGGGGAGCGAGAGAGAATGTGTGAGGGTGAGAGAGGGCGTTAGAGAGTGAACGAGATGAGGACGGAAAGAAAGGAACGGGAGAAGTGGGGAAAGGGAGGAGGGAGAAGTTTCTGGAGAACGGAGAAGAGAAGAAACAGAAAAGAGACAGAGAAGAAAAAGAAAAGGGAAAGAAAAGTAAAGAAAAGGAAAAAAAAAAGAAAAGAAAAGAAAAGAAAAAGAAAAAATAGAATAAAATGCATAAATAAATAGTGAATAAGTGATAGAGAATTAAGATAAAAAATAAATATTAAAATAGATGAATATAATAACTGAGAGAGAAGTCACTTTTCTAAAAAAGTGTACCTCTTCTCTCTCTACAAAATTAGTATTTTCTAGTCAAATTAACCTACTAGACTTGCGATTCATTCAAGCCCAGTACGGAGTTTTAAGTTAAAATTAATTAAAGAACAGTGGATAATTCATTGTTAATTATTTGATAGGCACTGAGCATTCGTTGGCTGAGATTAGGATTTCAAGAGCGAACCGAGGTAAGTAACCTTGGCACTTATCTTAAAGTTTTCAAATCACTATTTAAATATAATTATAAAAATATATTATTATGATTTATTTTTTTTATAGCATGGTGGATGAGTCCTTTCTGTGATTTCTCTTTATGTCACTTTTTGGTTAGAATTTTTCTTATTGGTTTGGTTAGGATTATTCTGTTTAGGGATCTCCGTTGGATTGGGCTTTTGACATCCAATTCACCATAGTTTTGATCGGATAATTGAAGGTGGTTTTGATGTGAAATTTTATTGGATTTGGTTCTCTTCTCCACTCTTGGCTAACATGAAAATTTTCTTTTTATAGCGAAACTAGTAAAGATTTTGCATTTTTCTTTTGAGATTAAAAGAAAGCTTGCTATGTAAAATTAAATTGTTTGCACTATTGTTTGCAGTAATGGCTCGATTTCCAAGGTCAAGGCATTTGCAGTTACTTGGTGTCTTACTTTTTCAAATGAAAATGATGAAGTACATATACTTCAACATACAACTGCTTACTACTCTTATATTTAGGAATCAATATAATTTGAGATTGAGATGGAAAATGGATTTAGTTAGTAGGCAGTACATAAGGTCTATGAATTTGGATAAAATTGTATTTAATAGTGACTTAGTCTCTGTTGAAAATATACGGATGAATAGGAGAGCCTTTCACAAATTATGTCATTTACTAAAATACAAGGGAGACTCAAATCCTCTAAAAACATGGATGTCGAAGAAATGGTTGCCATATTTTTACATATAATTTCACATGATGTGAAGAATAGGATAATTAAAAGACAAGTCGCCCGTTCTAGCAAAATAATAAGTAGACAATTCCATGTTGTTCTCAACTCTGTGCTACGTCTCCATTCCATGTTGTTATGGAAACCTGAAGCTGTGATGGAGAATTGTACATATGAGAGGTGGAAGTGGTTCAAGGTACTCTTTACCACTATTTTTAGTTGTATCAATTAAATTATGCTACTAAACTAAATAAACTATCATATGAATATAGAACTGCCTCGGAGCACTTGATGGAACATACAAAAAGGTCAATATAGAGGAGGTCGACAAGCTTAGGTATCAAAGCCGCAAGGTTGAGATTGCTACTAATATCCTTGGTGTTTGTGCTCGAGACATGCAATTCTCTTATGTATTGCCTGGGTGGGAGGGATCAGCTACTGATTTTCGAGTGCTTCGAGATGCCATTTCGAGAAGATAAATAGAATAGCCAAAGTCTCATACCAAGTGATGCATTACTTATTTTGAAACTAATTATCGTATTTTACAATATACAGGTTACTATTATCTATG
>JAOXJJ010000481.1:553935-588948 GCA_025769935.1 Phoenix roebelenii
TATCTATGTGATGCTGGATACGCAAATGCTGAAGGCTTTTTGGCTCCTTATAGAGGACAAAGATACCATTTGAATGACTAGAGACAGAGTCAACAACCCACAAATGCTCATGAGTTCTTTAACATGAAGCACTCTCGGGCTCGGAATGTTATAGAGAGGTGCTTTGGGTTGCTAAAAGAAAGATGAGCAATTCTAAGGTCTAAGTCATTTTACTCTGTAAAAACCCAATGTAAAATCATAAGTGCTTGTTGTTTTCTTCACAACTTTATCAGAGAAGAAATGCCTATTGACCTAATGGACATCGAGGTTGTTGAGGATATCACTAGCTCACAAGAGGAAGAAGTTAGGATATGCAATGATTTATTTGTCACTTCTTTTATTCAATTAAATATGTACAATTACTTGTGTCCAATGTGTGCAATATATTATTGTTTATGTCCAATTTTTAGGATGGAAGAACAACATTTTCAAGAAAATAAAAAAGCAAACTTAAGGATAGACAAAACTACTTTCTTGAAAAGAATTTGGACAAAGACTAAAGATGCAAAGCTGGTTGAGTGCCTTATTGAGGTAGTGAATGCTGGTGGTTGGAAGGGTGATAATGACACATTTAGGCCAAGATTTCACCAGCATTTGGAGAAAATGATGGAGAAAAAGCTTCCTAGTTGTGGACTGAGAGAAACTCCACACATTGAAAATCATGTGAAGTTACTAAAAAGCAGTACAATGCAATTGCAGAAATGTTAGGACCAAACTGCTCGAGATTTGGGTGAAATGATAGAGAGAAATATGTGGTAGCAGACAAACATGTTTATGACCTATGGGTGAAGGTATTACATAAATATCTGCTTTCTAAGTTTGCTTTTAATTTATATCTTTTCAGTATAATTCTTCACTTGTTTGTATCTCTAAAATTATTTAATAATCTTTGTTTTGTGTTGATAGAGTCATCCCCATGCAGCTGGCCTGAGAAACAAGCCTTTTCCTTATTATGAAGACTTGTCAAATGCGTTTGGTAAGGATAGAGCAAATAGGGAGGGTGCAGAGGATCTAGCTGATGCTTGTGAACAAATTGAGAAAGAGGAGGAAGCCTTAGGTGATACTATGAGTTTGAGAGATGAAATGGATGCTAAGGGAGGTTCTCCTAATGCAATAGATTCACCACCATCTATTCGCCAACCTACAGGTGTTGGTACTAGTACTGCAACAATTGGCAACAAGAAATGAGGCTTACTAAGTAAAAAGAGAAAGCACAATAATACTATCATAGAGAACTTGGTCACTGAGATCGGAAGGATAAGTAGTGCATGTGAAGGAAGTAGGGAAGACTACTAGAGAATTGCAAACTTTTTTGAGAAGAAGGGGCAAAGTGATGAGAGGCGTATGACTTTGTTTGAGGAGATTATGAAGATTGAAGATTTGAGTAAGGATGATATGTTGATTGCTGGCGAGGTCATTAGCAAAGATAAGTCCAAAATTGACTTCTTTTTTACCTTGCCTTAATAGTTCAAGAGAAGATATGTGCTAAAGCAGTTAGAAGGCGGTGCGTATAGATCCTCATTTGACTTTGATCCAGTGTGATGCTACTTAGACCTCCTCACAACTATAGTTGGTGGTGGTTTCTCTCATTTGACTTTCATGTTTAATTTTGTCTCGTGTAAATCTTATGGTTTGTTTATTATGGACGTTTATAGTGAAAAGAATACTTTAGATGTTTGTGAATTTGGTGAAGTTTTGATGTTTATGGCTTTTTAATGATTCGGGTGTTACAATTCTTAGTGTTATCCTATTTTATTCATGTGTTGGCCACATAGACATTATTCATATAGATAATATCCAATAGAACTAGTATACCGAATTTTTCACATTTATTCACATAGACATTTTATTCATGTGAAACCTAAACTAGCTAAATGAGCATATAACTTCCATTTTATCTTGAAAAGATCTTGAATTTCTTCCCCTTGAATAGTTCTTAACGACTACAATTTTTTTGAATGGGACCCAAATCATAAAACTAAATTCTTTGGCAATTGAGCTGAGCTATGGTAGTCTTAATAGAATAATAAGAACATGTTGGATGTTGTAACAATTTAACTATAATTCAATCTGTTCAAACTTGACGTCATGAAGAGTATTGTTGATAGAACAAGAATATGGTCTGATTTTCTTGTGATAAGGGCTACTAAAAGGAGAATATATGACAATTATGAAGCTATTACAGGAATTAGCATATTGACTTACATTTTTGATTCATGAGAATTAAAAATATATAAAAATCCATCTAAGATACATCAGGAATATTTGTGGTATTATGTGGTCGGTGATCTTGGATCCCCGTACTATACCAAACAAGTTACTTATGGATATCCGAGGATTTTTAATCACTGGACCATGGCCTACCAAATACATTGATCTTAGATCACTGGGGATCAAATCATCCTAGCATTCAGATTACGAAGATCTTAGATTACCATGGTGATCCATTTGGGATTACCAAATGCTCCCTTATGGATTGCTACAAAGGTGAAATCCTACAGGCTGCTCGGGCAATTGCCATCCGCTTGGGCAATCTCCATAGAAAATAATGGGAGAGTGGAAACACGAAGCTTAATAAGGCATTCCTGTCGATGGATATGCTTTCAGATTTTCACGTGCAATATGGTCATAATGGATTAAAACGTAAAATAGGGAAGCATGGAGGAAAGAAGCGACGTGGGAAATGACAACGGGCGGACGTGCTTTATACATGAATTGGGTTGTAAATGGATCGGGTTTGGATCGGATCTCCACAGCAAATCTAGAACCATATCCAAACTTCATAAGAAAAATCAAGTTTGGATCTATCAAAATAAGTAAGCCTCAAACTTACTTTCAAACTTAATTCATAATCAGATTCGAGTTTTTTTCCTAGATTCAATTCAGAACAAGATTTTAGAGGACCAACTAGTTTGACCAACTAGTTAAAAATTAAAACTGGAAGGACTTACACCTTAATAGAACACCCTCCATAGTGAATATGTGGCAGATTACGGTGAGAAAGGACCACGTTGTAAGAGGCGAGTGAATGATTCTGAAAGAAGGTCCAATCACTTTTGAAACAAATTAATTTTTTTATATGTGTTTTGGTTGAAACATAATGAAAATCGAAGTGTTAGCTAGAATTTTGGAACTGAAATACGAACAGATGAGGGTAAAGAAGAATATACATGAGAAAAAAAATGCAAAATCCTAATATAAAGAAAAAGAACTAACATAAAACATGCAACCGGTTGCCGGGATTTTTTTCTGTACAACAATATAGTCCCAACCGAACCGAGCAGAGAAAGCGACTGCATCCCTCACGAGATATTGTCCGCTCTGGAGGTCCGTGTAGATACTTAGCCCCTCACGGTTTTGCTTCTAGCGCGCCATCTGTTGATGGAATTTTTTCCTGCACAACAGCATAGTCCCAACCGAACCGAGCAAAGAAAGCGACTGCATCCTCAAGAGGTATTATTCGCTCTAGGGTCCGCGTAAGTACTTAGTCCCTCACGGTTTTGTCCTTTAAAAGGCGCTTCGTGAGGAAAGAAACTTGGTCCTCTATTTAAGGTACAGACCTTTCCGCTATTTGGTCGATATGGGACTAAATTCGGGCCCTCCCACAGCACAACCTTTATCTATGTATATGTATTCCGATTATTGAATTTTCAGTTCTAATGGAGTTGGATTTGAGTTTTAACGAGATAAGATCATCGAAAACTTTATTTGGATCCAGACTCAATCATTATAAAATAGTTAGATCAAGTTATCGAATTTTCTGGTATTATTTATGTTGCTAAGTATAGAGATATCACGGGAATTGGCATTATATAGTCATACAGATAAGCTTTCAGTATAACATGTGATGACCCGCTCATAAAACTTCTATTTGAATACAAATCTGCGTGCTGGAGATCTCAATGCCTTGATCGGTAGGGAGCAAGCTCGTCAGATTGAGGGTGGTTGGATATGGAGGTTGCGGATTCACCCGCATGTGGCGTTATTCATCTGGAAAGTGGCCTGGGGCTGTCTTCCTACGAGGAGCCTGTTAGTCCGGCGTGGCATGGCGGTCTCTCAATGCTGCGAGGAGTGTGCAGATATTGAGGAGACGATTGAGCATATCCTTCTGCAGTGCCCCAAAGCTCGAGAGATATGGAGGAGATCACCGGTCCTACTACCCGACTCGGTAGTCTCTGCGCAGGACATGGTTCAGATGCTGAGAGCATCCACGCAGAGCCCCCGATCTGCTGAGGCCGGAATTTTGGTGGCATACTTGTCCTACCACATCTGGTTGGACAGGAATGCTGATCTGTTTGAGGGGAGGACTCGAGGAGGGTGGTGGACAGAGCGACGCTATATGCGAGGGAGGTTCTTGCGGCTACCGTTGGATTTTCTTTTGGGATAGTCAGGGACATCTGGGGTACTTTCCACGCTGCTTCAGCGTCCCGGTTTGCCCTTGTTTCTTGGATACCCCCACCCTTTAGCTATCTCAAAGTAAACTTCGATAGTAGTCGGTCAGTGGATGGTGTGACTGGAGGGGTTGGATTTATGATCAGGGACCACCTTGGTAGGATGATAGCAGCAGGAGGGCGGCGCACGCCAGGACTTACAGTAGTCGGGAAAGAGCTGCGAGCAGCTTGGAAGGGTATATCCTATATGTGGTAATAGAACACGTGTTCAAGGAGGCGAACAGGGCTGCAGACTGGATCGCCTCCTTTGTTACTCGGCATTTCGAAGATTTTTTTTGGACGTCTGTATCAGACGTTCATCCTTTTTTGCATCTTTTACTTTTCCGTGATTAAACAGGCTGTACTCACGTTGGAGTTATAGGAATAGGTTTCAAGATATTTCATGCACTAAGGGGGCGAGTATGATGCACGCATAAACTATTTATGCGGAAGGGGGAAAAATCCGCATAGAACTAAATATGAACACGTCCGAGCTAACGCTCTTGTAACCATCCACGGTGCACAATTAGGTACGAGAGTTATCCTCCGGTGTATGATGAATCCCACATGATGATCATCGATCATCATCGATCTAAAAAAAAACAATCAAATTAGAAAGCAACTACCAAGAATGTCCTCACGAGATTTATAGAAAATTACATAAGTAGCCATGGTAAAGACGTTATTCCACCCAGGTCCGAGGACATTTTCTTGTCCATACCAGTCTTTTTCTCCCCATCCTCTTTCCCCGTCTATTAATCATAGGGCGGACGGCAAACTCCAGTCGGAATCCACCGAGCGACACCGCTAGCGCCCGAAACGATCCGAGAGCAGCGCCCGGCCGGCCGATCCGATTCCAGCCGCCACCTCCATGGCGGACGCCGGTCCGCCGCGGCTCGACCTCCGGACCGCAGGTCACATGCTCCGCCGGTCGGGGTCTCTCCTTCTCGCCTCCCTCCCCGCTCTTCTCTTCGCCGCCCTCCTTCTCCTCTCCTTCCGCTCCGCCCTCCTAGCCGGCACCCTCCGCCTCGCCGCCGTCGCTGACCGCGACCCTGCCGTCCACTCCCTCCTCTCCCGCCTCTCCCCCGCTGCCGCCGCCGCCACCGCCGCCGCCGGCCCCCCGCTTCGTCCTCCCCCCCGCCGCCGCAGCCCCTTCCTCCAACTCACCCGACTCGGCACCTTCGACGACGATTTCTTCTCCGACACCGACGTTGCCGCCGCCGGCGACCGCCGCGTCTCCCGCTGGCCGGCCTCCTCCAACGCATCGCTCCCCGTCCCCGTCCGCCTCTTCCTCGTCGACGGGGCCCTGGGGTCTCCAAGATCCCCAAAATCCGTCAAGATCAGGGTCCCGGAAATCCCTTCCTCCCCCTTCCTCTTCTCGTTCCCTGATGTTGAAGGCGGTGCTGATGATGCCGCCGGCGATCGAGACCAGGCTGTCGATCTCCGGATCTTTGGCCAGGGACTCGAATTGGACCGCCAAGATGCAACGGTGATCCTCTATCTCCTCACCCTACTCTCGTCTACCCACGCCCTCGCCATCCTAGGGTTCATTCTCTTCTACACCTCTGTCCTCGGCGTCGTCTTCGTTGCCGTCACCACTTCCCTCCTCCAGAAGCGGGTCCCCATCTCCGGGACTATCTATTACGGCGCTCGATTGGGAATCCGGCGGCTCACGGGGTTCGTGTTCTTGCGGTGGGCTGCGAGGGATGCCCTGGTCCAGTTCCTTTGCATATGGTTCTTCGCCGACGTCGGGGACCAGAACGAGCTCTTCAAGCTTTTTGTAAAGGTCAAGCTCATGCCTTTCTCCCTATCGCCGTTGAACCCGTGGTCCGGACCCCGCGACGAGGCGCTCTCCGGTTTCTTCTTCATCTGGGCCCTGCTCGACACGGTGGTCTCTGTCGTGTTTGCAGTTGTTCCATGGGTCGTGATCATGGACCATAATTTGAGAAGACGGGGGCGGGATGTGTTGAGAGAAGGGTGCTATTTGATATCGATGATGCCGGCCCAGACTATATTGATCAAGTGCTTGGAGACGATGGTCTGTGGGAATCTTGGCACGAGAATTGCAATGATGTTTGGGGGGAGGCTCTTTGCAGGGATATTTCATTCGGTGGCAGAGGTTTACTTTATGGTGGTCTGGCTGATCTTCTATGTTGCAGCACGGTGTAAGGATGGGGAATTGGAAGGTAGGAGGTTTGGAAGGCAAGATTTGGAGGAATGTATCGGTGACCTGAGATGACTGCAGTGGTGGAGCTGGTGGCAAATACTAGAGGTACCATCAATGTCTCTTCTGTTATTTTTGTTGCAACTAAAATGCCATTTTTGCGAGTTATTTCCTATATGCTTCTGTAATAGAGTCAATGGTGATGAGGTGGGGAACGTAAGCTTGCATGTACAGTTTTGGAAGGAATGGATTGTCTGTACATTGTTGATTTCTGAGAATTTGGATGTGTACATTAATTGTAGGTTAATGGTACTTCAGAGTTGCCTCTGCATCAGTATATTGAATCCATGAAATCCATAAATTTTTAACTAATCTTCATATACTTTTCTTTGTAGAGTTTTTTATGATTCTTGCTTTAGAACACATCTAAAGTTGTCACATCAGGATGTTATCCTTGGGAAATTGGAGGGTAAAAAATGTAGGTATTTATGCAATGTTTTAAAAGACTAGCGCCTTGGCTGCATAGGTGATTGCTCCATTGTTTTAGATCATTTTCAGTATGGAGGATGAGATTGGTATATGAACCAATATTATGTATTGCCAAGCTGATACTAGTCATTGACCACTACATGTTATTTTATATGTTATATTTCATATTTTTGAATAGTATTTTTTCAAGGTTTTCATTTTTTTATTTTTTTAATCAATTTATTAATTTGGGCCACTTTGACCTCTAGGCACTCATCGGTCTTTTAGGTGATAAATGCCTTTTGGTTGGTAATCTACCACCAATAATGCTTTAAAAAAATTGATTTTTTTCTCCAATTTTTGTTACAGAGAATATTTGTTGTCTATAGGGTTCGTTTTCCATTAAGGATTAAAGAGTTGCATAGATTTATGGAAACTTTTGGAAACCTAGTAAACATGATCAGAAAAGTGCCCATTCAGTGCATTGGGTCATTATGTTGGATGCCAAGACACTTGGACATGCAATTGTTAAAGTTTTGGAAGTGCCGATACCTTTGGACACTTGGACATGGCATAACTTGACACAAGATGGGTGGACACTCCACTTTAAATTGCCCTGTTAATTTCAGCAAAGAGTGTCAACATTTGGCGCTTCGTTGTCGTACTCTTAATTTCAAGTGCTGGACACTTGAGTGAAGTGTCTGTATATTTTTCCATATAAACTTATCATGACTATTTATCTCTTTAAATATGTTAATAGTTAATACATCTCAAGTAACCTTCAATACACCCCAAGGAGTAACTTAAACAACTTGCAAGATCATTGTTGTTTTTATCTATTGTTTGTTAGACAGCATATATCTCTCTCTTGATCACTTTTCAGTTTTGGTTTTTGGATAAGCATCAAAACAACGGCTTAGACATACATATATACATTTACATACACATATGTACATATTTGTATGATGTATAATGCTAAAATTATTGTAGGTAGTTATGTTCAACACTTGAGGACAACCAGAGGCACCTATGTAAAGTGTCCAAGTAACATTGGCACCAAAAACATAAATATCAAGATATGTGCCTGTATTGATCTCAAGCCAATATATATGGCATGTAATATAGTGGGCAATATGTGTTGGTACAAGAATTAAAAAAAAAAAAACACCAAAAGAAGGTTGATATGCCTAGTTACAACATGATACAAGGTGGTACACCTAGATAGGGCATGACATGGCATGATTCTGGCTTGATTCACTAAATTTATGGTCCCTTGTACTGGTCCTTGGCCGGCATGCTATGGCTAGTTTAGGGCCAGTATTCTTGAGTCTCAAGTCTTTGACTGGTACTTGTCTATTATGTGGCAAGGGAGGTCTTTCCCTATATGTAGGGCATTTCTAAAATGGTAGGCATTGGCATTTGCAATTTGCTAACTGGAACACCTTTTGATGAGTGACTTTTTTATGTCCAGAGTCTCTGGATAAGGTGCAGTCATGCATAATGTGATGATACTACTATATGTTGTGCATGCCATATGGTATGTATTATGTAAGGATCTATTCTGTTGTGGATGCCACATGGTATGTCCTAAATATGTAAGGATCAATTCTGTACTAGGGATCCCAATCATTCAGTTATTTGATTGCATTTAGCAAATATTCCAAGTTCTTACTTGGTTAACTATTAGTTACTTGTGCATGGATATCCATTTTGATGAGTGATGACTATTATATGATTTATCTATTATGAATGATGCTTGTCGTAGTGATAAGTTTTCTAATAAAACTAGTATGGTCTAATAGGGAATTTTTGACAATATTTTCAAGTTTGAATCTATTTGATAGTGGTTGAGGGAAGGGGATAAGGGTTTTGAAAGTTCTTGTTCATCCCTTTTTTTTGGAGATCATGCTTTGTTGAGTCTGCAAAAACTGGAATCGGGTGTTCAACTAGGTCAAATAGATGGTTTCTAGGCTTTCCCACTACAAAAGGAAGAGTACACAAGAAAATGACTCTTTCGAGGTTGGAAACACAACTTCAACTTCCATCTGTGTTCATATCTGATGTTGAATGTGGCTCGGATGTTTTGCATTCTTAGAATTCTATTTTTAAAATTACAATAAGGAACTAGGATACTTCCCGAATATATTTATGAATAAGAGGAAGAGATTTTGTCTTTTAAATGAATGTTGAATGCTTAATCTTTCAGTTTGTGATGTAGATGATATTTTATAGTGCATGGATTTGAATAAATGACTAAACTATCATGTTTGTGATTGTTGGTGTTATTCTATAGTATATAGACTAAATTATTCTGATAAATCATTTTGCTTTATGGATGATTTTTTTCATATATGTGAACAATATTTATTTATTTATTATCATAACGCAGCTGTAATATATCCCTTTTTTAAATTTACCCTTTTGGTGTATCGGTCTCATGTCATATTAATATCTCATATCCCGTTCCATGCTTCATAGTAGATTATGGGTGGAACCATTACAAATATTGAATCATCTTCCTCCAATTATATCTGGTTCTTCAAGCCTAGATACATGTGCAAATACGGTTTGCTAGTCACTTAGGTAAAAACTGTCAGGAATCTTAATGTTATGGTATCTAAAATACCTATTTGGGAAATAGAATGAATCCCCGATGGAGCGCAACATTTGTACTCTTCATTGCGTCATCTTTTTCTAGTTTCTCTTTTAAACTCCGATTATTTGCTGTGGCTCTTGAGGTGTTGTATGTGTGGCTTTATTGGCACTGCAGTGTCCATTGTGTTTGCTGTTGATTTGTAGATGGTGAACATGGACCACTATCTTAGGAGGTTGTGGCAGGATGTGGTAACCATGATGCAATTGTACAGTGATTTTGGTCAGGCCATTTAAATCAAGTGCTTGGAGATAGTAGTTTATGGGGATTTGGCTAGTTGGATTGTGATGATGGTTAGAAAGACTACTTCTATGTTTCATTTGGTGGAGTCTTTGTTTCTGGTGGTTGGTTGATATTCTGTTTTACGGCAAGATGGGTGGGGATATGGAATGCTGGAGATTTGGGTGGGGAAATACAAGGGGCTATGTTAATGTCATCAAATGACTGCTTTTTTGAGCCAGCAACACAACCAATTTGGTTTGGCATGCTCTCTCACATGCAGTTGTGGATTTTTATAAATCATATTGCAATCAAACTTCCATTTTTGTGATTTCTCTCCTTTATTGAATCTAGTCTTACATTTAAACCATTTGAGACAAGGTTAAATATTTTCTGCTTCCCTATGGCCTTCGTGTGTAATTTTAGGATTACTAGTCATCTAGTGGGTTTTGGAGTCTAATTTTAGGAAATATTAGCATCTGCTGGGTCATACTTCAGGTCTAGTTAATGACTGTTGGATAGCTATCTGGAAGAATTCCATGCATGGGACGTGCAAATCTTGTTCTCGGTTTATGAGTATTCCAAGTAATTTATTTGGGGAACATTTAGTCACAGTATGGGGAACTTATAACACAGGCCATAAACATTCATTTGAGTTACAATTTTCAAACAAAATCAGTATAATTTGAGTTTTAACAAAATATTGAACCTTGATTGCTTAGCACTTGTAACTCTGGTCATAAACATTCCTTCTTGGTATATATGTCAAGTTTGCTCATTGTCTGAAATATAATTTGAAACCTTATAATCAATACATGTTTGTGATATGCTAATGGCATTTCAAGGATGCTACTATAACAAGAATTATTGTTCTTTTTGTTTCTAGTACTCTCAGCCAGTGATTTGGAATTGCTGGAGTTTATTATGATTCAGTCTATCATCATTTGAATTTTTAAGGGATCTATATAGGTTATTATTCTAGTGCACTGCTTTGGCTTTTTTTTTCTTTTTAGTATGTAGGATTACCTTGGTATTTCAGGGTCCTGTATATTCTGATGCCTGCCTAATTACTGATATAGAGCAATGGTGTTGGGTGGTTGCACCTTCATTCTTTCTAGCATTTAAACAAAACATTTTCTTTGATATTGGAATTAATATGTTCGTGTCGTTAAAAATGACTACAATTGTTATCAAGTAGAAGCAAAAGTGCTAAAACTAATAAATATTATCATATTCCTTGTGTTGACACTAATAGTGACATTGCTACCAAAAGAAATGTCAACGAGTAATTGTTTGCTAATTGGAGTCTAATGTTGATAGTAGCTTTATAAAGTTTCTAGAGTAGATAGGGCTCGCTACTTGCATAGATTTTAACAAATCGCTGGGAAAAATAATTATTTGGATAGATGTATGAGCTGACTTGGCTCATGAGTCAGGTTTTAGTGAAAATGAGGATGGATTAAATGAGGGTCATGGATTCTGACACAGTATTATTGGAATGATGATCTTTTGTGCAAAATGAACAAAAATAATCAATGGCAGTATTCAGAACAAAAAGAAAATACAATTCTCTTTCTGATCGTATAACATTGGGAACGGATCAAAATTAGAATAGTATCTGCTTCCACTTTTATTTGGAAAATAGAAATATGGATATAGATATTATTTGGATGCTAAAATTTGTATCCGTTTTGGTTCTAAATGGATATGGATGTGTATCAAAAATTAGTTATATCGATATTTGTTTGAATAAAATATTGAATTTAGATTGGATATGAGCAATATCTAAATTTGTTTGAAACAAGTGGTGATACAAAATTTCTCTTAGTGAACACATATGTAGATTGAATAATATCTATAGCCATTTCAAAATATACATGAACTTAGTGGGAGAATATAATTCCACTTTATATTTTATTAATTCAAACTAAACGTATATCTTCCAACTTTCTTTTATGATTTTCTGAGACATTCAAACGATTGTACAATGAACCCCAAAGAGATTACTGCATCCACTTAATCATTACTTTTTTAGGGGATCCTATCATCCTTTTAACTTCTCGAAAATAGACACTTTTTGCTTAAAAGCTCGCTGTTAATATTTTTAGGATGCAACCCACTAATTAAAGATGTCACTGTATGAACAAGTTTGAAGATATATTGACAATGTCATTTATTAAAATCCATTTGAAGTTCTTGGGGGACGTATAAGACTCACAAGGATGGATGGAAAAATGTTGGATAGAGAAAAGATGTGTAATAAATCCATAATTGTGTCATTTTTATTAGTCAGATACAAATATTAATACAGATTTTATCGGATGCTGAAATTCATGTCTGGTTCTGGATAGAGTCGGATATCATCTAATCTGTTTTCCCATGTTTTGACTATTCAACTAGAATTTGCTACATATGATTTTTATCAGCTTAACTAAGCCTACTAACTTTGATGCATTTAACTATCTGTTTTACTGATCCAATCAATCAGGTTGCACTGAGATCTTTCAATTTAAGTTTTAAGAATTAAGTTGCACTTTTTGATTCTTCATTGGAGCTTGCCCAAATAATTTGCAAGGATATTTGAAATTTTTGCAACAGCAGTTCCTTTTATTATTATTATTGTCAAACCTTTGTATAGAAGGAATTTCAAATTAGCACGGCCTGATTTATAGTTAATAGTCATGTATTGTAACTCATAAATCTGATAATGAATCCTAATTAAAACCTTTTAATAAGATAACCATTTTTCACTTCTTGTTAGTTTGTAAAAGCATTCAATTTTAATCACTTATATGCAAATCTCATTGCTGAAATGATATAGACCATCAATAAATGAGTCTGTTTCAATTACCACAGGCTCAGATGAGTTTCACTTCTGTCAGTTTGGCAGTTCTAGCTTGATTTTCACCAGTTCCTGTCTAAAAGGTTTCAAAAAATGATAGAAAAAAGTCTGAGGATGGTTAAATTAAGAACATAAGTCTCTATTTTGGATATATTAAGGATCCCTTAGTGCATTTTGTATAGGTGGTTTTGTGCTGGAACAATTGAAATTTTTCAAAACTGAAAGGTTTAAAGAATATTTTCCAAATCATTCTAGAGTTTATATATAATTTTTTTGTTTGATAACAAATTAAAATCAAACTGTATGTATATGAGATCTGAGTTGAAAGCACCAGAGGACAAAATCCAGTTCCAATACCCTCATATTTTCATTGAATTGATCTGATGGGCCAATCCAGGCATTTGGTCATTCCACACCATCATGGTGTGAACGATTTGTTAGCATTTAAGGGCAGATTTGGAGTTGGTGGTATCTGACATTCCAAGTTATATATTAGAGCATCAAGCACCCATAACTTAGCATCGGTTGCTCTAGAGCATCCATTTATGAGTTTGAGTCAAGTTAATCATTCCTTTTGTTAGATTTCATCATGCATCAAGTTTTAGGGCACTTGGGATCCACTGCTCTGATGTTTCAATTTGAGTATCAAGCACCCATAGCTTAGCGTCGGATGCTCTAGAGTGCCCATTTGTGATTTTGACTCAAGTTGGTCATTCCTTTTATTTGAGGTGGCGTCCTGTTGGGGCCACGAGAGAGGAAGGCAGGGAGAGAACAGCATGGGAGACTGTGAGAGAGAAGGCTTAGATATGGAAGGGGGCATGACCGTGCGAGTGGGAGGGTAACATGTGGGTAAAAAAGGTTAAGGTAGTGGGATGGGCATGGTTGGGATCGGTCGAGCTTCAGGGAGGGCCTCTTATAAGTTTGGGTTCTATAAGCCCAAGTCTGAACTCTTTCTAGCTTGAGCACAAAACTCGAACTGAAGCTAGCTAGGCTCGATAGGCAAGTGGGAGTGAGAGAGGGAGGGGGGTGTGGAGAGGGGAGAGAGAGAGATATATATATGCGGAAGGTGGCGTGATTGTGCAAGTGGGAGGGTAATGTGTGGGTAAAAAAAGTTAGGCTGGTGGGCTGAACTTAGTTCGGCTTGTGTCAGCCTTCAGGGAGGGCCTATTTTAAGTTTGGTTTCTATAATCTAAGCCTGAACTCTTTCTGGCTGGAGCTCAAAACCTGGACTGAAGCCAGCTAGGCTCGATAGGGTTCGAGCTAGCTCAGGTCTACTTCCGACCTTACTCAAGGCACCCTTGAGTCCTAACCTATTTACGAGTTCTAGGACATAATGGATAGCTTTGGCTCTCCACGATTATCTTTGTGAATTTGAATAAAACTTGAGTTCTGATGCAAGACAATGGAAGAAAACACGGTGAGGTTGTGGATCCAAAAGGAAGGCTTGGTGAGAGGTTGGACTCCTTCAATCAAGGCTCTGTGAAGATCGGATGTGTGAGCCTGAAGGTTACGAAGGAGAGGCACAACTAGTTAAACCACTGACATCATGATGTGGACCTTAAATTAATGTAGTTGCCCTTTGAAATTTTGTTTATCTTTTACAATTCATTATTTAATATCATCTTTTCCCTTAGAACCATATTGCTCCCCAGATTGTCCTAGTTGTAGTTGTACTTTGACATTATGAGAAGGGTGGACCTCATCCTTACCTGCATCAAATAGCCAAACCTATGTTGAAAACTCAAACCTTTCATTTAAATTTGGAGCTCAACACTGCAGTGCTTCTATATCATCTTGGCATGCGAATCTAAGTTCAGTCTCAGTAAAAAGTTTCTTAGGTTTCAATAGGATAAAATTTATAATTCTACTAGAAAAATAGAATAAACTTTACAAGAGTTACTCAAATTGGCCATAGGTACAATACATTTGGTCTCATCATAAATCAGTTTTCTCCAAATTCATATTGGTTTTAGCCAAAACCGGGACATCTTGGTTTTGATTTCAGAAGTTGTGGCGCAGCTTGAAAAATTATTTTCGGAGTGCAAAGACAATCAAGTGCTACTACAAAATTTGGCGTATCCATTATGAAAATTTATGTTGCTTGCATCTCAAAGAATATCGCAACTTTAGAGTGACTTCAGCAAAATAATTTTGTGACTGTGTAACTACGTTATAGCTGCTTCTGTCTCCAGAACTTATCTGACCACTTCTTCTGGAAGAAAAAATTTGTAAATAACGGATTCTGGAAAGAGAGAAGCAGACTGTTTGTGTGGGCCTGGATCACTGTAGAACGATTCCTTGACAACTACATTGCGGAGGCATCTTTGTAGAAGCATGAGAGATGCTATGCTGCCATTCTTTAATAAAATGGGACATCTCCTGTCATATTCTCCGTTCTTTATTATGATGAATGATGACTTGAACCGTGTGGATCACGAATGTACCTTGACCATGAAGTAGCATAGTTTGTGTCTAGCCATCTGCAACATTATATCATTTTACTGTATCTTTTTTTAGGTCAAATTAGGCCTGGTTATATCATCAAGATAGGTATTGACTGGATTATCTCTATTCCTTTTGAATTTTTGGCTGATTGCAAAGTAACTATAATGCTGTAAATCTTTGAAAAAAGATATTTTTTCTGAAAATGCTCTATATCTAATGGCCAAGAATGGTGATGAACCTTGTATAGAGCAATGATCAGTGGTTTACAATAATTTGGCAAATTGAACCACAAATGAAGATTTGCTTCTAATCAATGCAAACAGTAATTATGGCTCTGTACGATAATCCTGTCGTTGACTTTGATTTAGGTGTTATGTTCTCAAACTTGATCTAGTAGTATAACTCCAGTTTGGGAACCATTCTCATTCTATAGTTAGCATACAAGTTTATGTTTGTGCTTCAAAAAACATGTGATGCCTGCAGATGTGGCTGTTTCAGGTTCAGCCTTTAATATCTCATTTACTATTTTATAAGCTATGACAAGAAACTCAAGCATTGCCATTTGTTAAGTACTGAAATGAATTGTTATTTGTTGATGGATATTTCACAACTATCCACGATCAATTGTTATCACCTTTCCAAGTTTGCGATTGGTATTAGATTCACAATATCAGAAACCATAGTTAATATTACTGTATTAGACGTTTTCCTTCCTCTCTTTTTTTTTTTTTTTTTAATATCCATTGTGTGTCTGTGGTGGGTGGGTTTGGCGTGGGTTGGTGGTGGGGATGGGAGGTGGGAGGTGGGAGGTGGGCAGCTTTTTATCCGACAACGTGGGGACCTTTTTATCCTAGGATCATGATTCATATGGTATGTGGATGCTAATATTTGAGGACTCAAAATTTTGACGTTCACTGACTCGAATATTTTGAGGGTGGTAATATGGTTTGCACCTTTTCATGACTGTTTTAGAGAAGGAAATATTGAGTATTTAGTGGAGAAATCTGATCATCTGTGAAGATTTAAATGGTTAATGGGTTTCCGAATGTACAAATGGTGATTTTCTTGAGAAATCCTTCAAGCTCTGCGGGATGGATGTCTCTTAAGGATTTATCATGCGTCTTCCATGGTGATAATCTCAGCTTATCACCATTTCTTCTTCCAGCAGTCCAATTGCCTTTGGCTTTTTACGTTATGCATTGAGATATTCAACGGATATTCAACCAAAATTCATGTTACTGATCACGAACGGCTTGTCCTTTGCATTTCCTATGAAATCTCACAACATTCTCATAAGAAAATTCTCTTCATCTATTAACACAAATAGTTTCATCATATATATAACCGTGCAGTATGGAAGGGATTTTCTCTTCTGACGCTGCACTACTCGATCAAGATGTTGCTGCGCAAATTATGGTTTGTGGAAGTTTTTAAAGTTTGTAGTAACTAAGAAATGCACAAAATGTACTATACGCTTGTCGAGGGTTTGATCATGGACCGTCAATTTTTTCTGTTCTCCTCCGACCAATTGTACTGCTCTAATCTCACCAATGGAACATCCCATCTTGTCTGTTAATAGCAAGAAAAATTGCTCTCTCCCTCTCAATTCAAATATATATCTTTATGACCTTCAATAAGAAGAGTCAGAGAAGGTGGCAGAAGAAGAAACTTATATGCGTCCTTTGCTTCCCTTCAACATCAGTTGTAACAAGATTGAAACGAAGGGAAGAAACAAGTGTTCATGCTAAGCAAAGGCAGATTACATTTATCTTGGTCGCGTAAGGATGCAATATTTGATTTGTGGCCAGTTCTTGTTCTTTTTTTTTTTTTTTTATGTGGGTCTTTATACGGAGAACAGAGGACATGAGAGCAGATTAAACCTTCAGCAACACAGCCAGAACCTTTGGTCCTGCTGTGAACGGACATCATGAAGAATGCCAAGGAAGATGTTCTCATTGCAAGGTATGCAGAGTTTCGAGCCAGGCTTGAATTCATACTCCTCTCGAGCTTGATCAAGCAATGCCTGGAATAATGGATGCTCGAGGAAGGTGATTTTAATGACAAACCTCTTGCATTCTTCTCCCACATACACCACCAGGTGCCCCCTAGGGACATCTTTTGGAATGGTCTGCTCTTCCTGGGAGCAAGTGAGGAGAGAGCACTGGGAGGATTCGCTGGTTGCACCAATCAAGAACTCGTTGCCCTTCTCCTTCCATTTCCTCAGGAAGGCCCTGAGGAAACTCCCTCGAGGCATCTTCTCGTTCGAAGTTTGTGAGACTTATCTTGTATGAGGAACCACAAGATCCAATGTGTTTATATATTGTAGGGTGCTAGGGTATTGGAGCATTCAATTAAGGTGAGCTACATAGGGACTAGAATGATTGCTAGAGAGTGAGCTGTAAAACCTTTGCTTCCATTTTGAAGGCAATTTGGAAATAATAAAAATATTCTCGGATTTTTTTTAAAAAAAAAAAACTCTTAGATTGTTATTGTATTTTCTTCATCTGAATTATTCTCTGAACTATTTGATGTAATTGACTTAATCAAGAATTATATGAAAATGTGTGGAATTTATAAGTCATTTATGAACTATTCACATACTTATTCAAGGGATGCTATCATGGTTTTTTCATTATTGTTCATGGTTATCTTCTATTCTATTATTGTATTTATATGGAAAGAATATCTGAATATGTCTATCTTTGCCCTAGCTTTGGAATCCAGATCTTTGACCTTGGACAAACTGTTGCTAGAATTGTGGCTTTAATCCAAGTAATGCGTTTGTTTAGGAGCTAGATTTGGAGCACTAAATGAAATAGTGAGTACATATTTTTTTGGTAAATCAGATTTATTAAACCAATCTAGAATAAATACATTTTTAAAAACCAGCAAATAAAATTTTTTAAAAAATAGTAAAAATATCTGACAAAGTTGTCCATTAATCTAATATGATAAAGATTTCACTGAATTAAAAAGCAAAAAAAAAAAAAAACAATCGAAGAACTCTAAATTGATATGTTGCAATGACCCAGGAGCTCAGCCAAAAACACCTCTTTTTTCCGGAGAAGTATATCTCAACTTGAAATTGCACCAAGGTATCAAAGATGTACGAGATCATCTCGTATGGAATAAATATCATCTCTCTCTCTCTCTCTCTCACACACACACACACAAACACGCAATGGATAGGACTCAGTGAACCCGGAATCAATGCACCTCGAAACTCTCAAAATGTCGATTTGATGGCGAAGGGATAAGGGCTCAAGAAGAATAGGGATGAGTCATCTGTCTGCTTCCGTTGATTGGCGTGCTGCATTCATTTCAGGGAAGAAGGACCCACCCTCTTCGAGTTTAGCCGTTCCCGTTTCCATTTGTTGAACACCACCTGGCCGCTATTCGCCTGTGGATAAGGCGGCTCTTGGACTGGCCTTTCGTCGGACCATTCAATCAAGTCCTGGTGGGCTTCTCTCCCACTACTTCGCCTGCAGCCATGTTTGCTGATGCCCAGGTAGAGAGTGAAACTAGTCTCTCTTGGCTTGTTCCATGTAGCTGATGTGGAAGGCAAGAAAAGAATCGAATGTTTCAGGCGCTCCCTTCAAGCCCTAGTCAAACCGATAAGGTAAACTTTGTGCTTTGGAATGGAACTGGACATCTGCGACAGACTCCAATGTTGATCTCAACATACAGTACTCAGGGCCTCCGTTAGATATGTAACTTGGCTGCCTCCTCCTTTGGGTGTTTATAGATTTATGATATGCATGCGATCACCAAGAAAAAGTACTGTACGATGATGGAAAGAGGCTGATGAATTGCACTGTGCCATCTATTGAATTAGCAGCAGCATGGACTAATCTGGGCACAGCAATACTACAATTTCAAGCAAAACAGGTTTTGTCCCTCACTGTTGTAACCTGGATTAACAATTTTTCCAAATGCGGGACGTCAGAGAACCCACGGATCCGAGACATTATCCACTTGAGAAGGACCGTCTTTGCATTTCAAGTGACGCATTTATCAGGAAGAAACTCAGGCCGCCGAATGGATTTGAATGCTGATGCTCGCGAAGTTATGTTTCATAGAGTTTAGTTCCTTATTGTAACCCAACCCCCGCCCCTCTTAAAAAAAACACTGGTGGCTTCTCGCTTCGATGATTGCTTCGAGCATTTTACTTGATATCATTTCATTTGAGAGTGGATCTCTTTCTCTCTGTGTGTGTGTGGAACGGAAGCTCGTCTCGGTCAATATTGGCTTACGTTGGCTTTTTGGTGATGTTGCCATTCAATTTAAGTGGACCCAAATGACCTAAGCATCCATCCAACCGCATACGATGGAAGAAGTGACCGTTGGTTGTTTAAATGTAAGCGGGAGGAGCGCTGGACTGCAGTTGTGGCCACAAGTTGGTCATCACTGGAACATTGATTGCTTGAAACTTGTAGGCAATAATGCTCATGTTGATTGATCTTTTTCTTCACTGATTATATTTGGAACTATTTAGCTTCTTTTTTAAATTAATGTTTTGAAAATTCTTACAATAAATAGCATCTTGGAAGTCCACGATGTTGAAGTGTTGGTGGTTATAAAATAAAATTCATTCATTTATTTTATTATTATTATTTTGAGGCACAAGCACTTTTTTTATTTCTATTTGAGCCTTTTTTAATTTATTCTTAGTATTGATGTAACAGAATTATATTTTATATCAAAAATTGTTGTTTAAATATCGTATCGGTATCATTCTATTATATTATCATTATGTCCGGTATGAAAATTAATTTATCGTGCTGAGTGTTGGTATGCCTCTCTACCACATATTGATTCGGTATTAGTATGGAAAATTTTACTTTACATAGATAAAAGAAAAGATTAGAGGACGATGATAAAGCATTTTTTATACTATATAAATTATTATATTTTACTCTTAAAGAGCAGAGAGAAAAAAAGAGAAGAAACATTATGATGGACCTTTTCTCATCCTGTCATGTTTTTTTTCTTTTCTTTGTCTCTCAAGCAAATGATGATAAAACATCTTCTGCATAATTTTTTTTTTGTGAAAATGAATAAAACAAGATGAAGCAACAGTAGATTGATGTCATTTGTCTTATATCTTTTTGTTTGTTTTCAATCAATTCATCATGCCTCAATCGAAATGATATACGGAACGAGTGGGTCTTTTGAAGCTGAAATGACAGGTCTCGGATTTGTACACACGACTCTGGGACGCATGGATGTTACACCTGCTGCCGAAATGGCACGAGCCTGGCCCCTGCTTCGCCGCGCAGCTTGCGAGACATGGCTTCGCACATCACTTGGAAAAGGATGGCGGCTGTGTCCTTCGCACCCATCCACCGTTGGATCCCCCGCTGCACATCTCTCAAAGCGACCCAAACTCTGTCATCCATCGCTTGCACAGATCTCAACGCGAACAGTGCATGATCCAACGGTGGATTTGCGGAGAGGAAGGTGAATCCTTCTTTGCCGCGAAGGGTACAGCCAGAATCCTTTCTTCATTGTTAGCTGAGACAAGACGGTGGAACTTGCGTTCCTTTCTCGCGCTTTGAAAGCAACAAGACAGAATGTAGAAACTGAATCCATAGTAACAGAAAGCTAAATTACGCATCAAATTTCTGGAGATCCAAAATTACCAATATGATACATAACTTTTTTTATAAAAAAAGGTTAATATTTTACACTCCATGACAGGATACCATCCTGTAAGAATATAGTGTATTGAATGATGAGAGCGAAAACTATTGTTTTGGTTTTGAAATGGAAGGTCACAGAAAAAATGTTTTTTCTTGCCAACTAGACCGAGTATATTTTTCAATCTGAAAAAAAAATGAGATAAAACAACCAGTAAAACCGACGTAAAAGTCATTGTATAGATTTTTAGCTTTTTTTTATCATATTTACTTGTTATACTTCTAGTACAAATCTTTTAGTACAAATCAAGTCTTTATGATTCAACATCATAATTTATTAATAAAAGCAAAGAAGACCTAGGTTCTATTTTTACTAATTATGATATTTTTTTAATTTTTAAAAGATTCGAGTTGAATATATTGAAGAAAATATTTTTTTTTGACACAGCGGCGACTCATATTGATCGAGTATGAATACAACCAATAAAATGAGAAAAGAAAAGTTGACGAAGAGAAAAAGGAACAAACTTTAATCCCTTCCGAATAATGTGCAGCATAGAAGGCGACCCAGTTAACAACAATGTTCGCATCTCGATAGACATGAGTGGTCCGAAAAGAGCCAAACCCTTTCGAGAGCCTATGTATATCCTGAAACAACGAATGCCGGTCGTCATTGCTGTACTGGCCTTGAATCCACTCGATCACTATAGCTGAGTTTTCTTCAAGGTAAATGCTATCCGCACCTAGAACTAGCCTCGTATAGATGATGCCTTCCAATGCAACTCTCAACTCTGCTCCGATAATAGTCACATCTAAAATGTGCCGACCTCTGGCTACGACAAGTCTAGAGTCATGATCTTTGATTGTTGAAAAAATGCAATCAAGAAATAATGATGTCACAAATTTCCTTTTCCCTCTTTGTGTAATTAAATAGGATATCACTCACCAAGCAACAATTATCTGTACCGTCTACTCAAACAATTAAAAAGCAAAAAAAATTAAGCAATTCATATACAAGAGGCAACATAAATTTTTAACATGAAAAATCATTCAATGTGAAGGGAAAAAAAATCACGGAATCTAGTCCAGCCAGAAACTTCAACTATTTAGAATAATTAGATTATAATAGATACTCTCTAATTCAACTAGAGGCTGCACAAACATCAATAATATTAAATCTTGGCCTCCACAATAAAAACATTCATCACCAATAAGGCAAATTCCAACAATAAACGATAAAATAGAGGATGTATTTCACTAAATGTTGATGCTTGAAATAATCAATAGAGAATGCTTTTCAAAAAATCCAAATTATTCAATCTGTAACTCTCAATACCGAAAACAACATACTAAAATTTTAGCCAAATTTGAAAAAAATTTACCGTCCGATCATTCAGCAAAGTAACACATTTTCTTCTTCTTCTCTATTTTTTTCACCATTTTTCGTAGACCCGAAGACTCCTGGTTTTCCACGATTATCTCACCCAAAGCTAGGTGGTTTTAAATTGCCATCTTATCCTCTCTTTTTTAAAAAATTTAAAATGATGTGGGTCCCACATAAAGAGGGACCACACCAACACTGATCACAAAGCCCACTCCTCCACTATCTCTACTCTCAAAAGCATTGGCATCAAAGTTTACCTAAAAAAGTTAGAGGGTAGGGACTCCTAAGAGAGAAATAATCCTAGTTGCTACAAAAGTTGAGTGGGAGTTTCAGATATCCCTAGCTGATCTAGGTAAAACCACCGTAATAATACTTGTGATCTCAACAACATGAAGTAATGTTTTATCCAGCACTGTCCTCGAGTGCTCCCTTTTGTCCTTGAAGATCCAGACATTTCTGTCAAACCATATATGATAGGTCATATAGGCGCATCTAATACCCCACTCCGCAGTGCTGGGCCTTTGCAAAGACTCCTTCAAATAGCCTAAAAAATCCTCAATTGAGAACGTAACCTACAACATACTAGATGAAGCCATTGTGCATCTCCAAATCTGCTTGTGGGCATTCAAAAAGAACATGGCTAATAGACCCCTCCATATCAAGGGATCCCTCGCAAACTAAAGTAACTCTGACTCCCCTCATAGCCAGCACATTCCTGGTTGGCAAGCATCAGTAGCTTCATCCACCTCATTGAGCCATAAATAAAATATCTCTTCCCATATTCTTCTTTTGATAAACATACAAAATATTTCTCAAGACCATCTCAGGATATATAACATTTTCTCTCCAGAGCGACAAAACTTGGATACTATGATAAGGTACAACTTTATTCATTTCAAGCAGAGCCGGTCATGGGCCAAATTTAGGTACAAAAAATGTCAAATAATTCCAACCTTGATTGAAAATGAATATAGTTTAGGCCCAAAACTTAGCCCACGATCAATCATGATTTCATGTTAGGAACAAAAGAAATGGTCCCTGTCATCTATATAAATATCAACCCTGATTTCAAGTTAGGAACAAAAGAAAGGGTCCTTCTCGTCCATATAAAGGAGTAATCATCAAAAGAGAAGACGGGGAAGAAACGGCGAGAAGGGTTCGTATTATAGAATTCCTATAGATAAGTGGATTTGCCTGTTTTTTTAAAGAATGCAACAGCGTACTGAGGGAATCCAATTTTAATTAAATAATAAAGGGCAACATCAAGAGAAAACTGAGTGGAAGGGCAACTACGTTTTCATGACCTGCATAAGTCTAACCCTACCATTTATATATCTTAAAATTATCTTACTTTAATATTCGTCATATTAGGTAGACTGCCGTATCACTTGCCAGCTGGAGCTCATAACTCGTGCAGACCTATGATGTAGGCTCAGTGCACTGCACGTCAAGTTATGGAAAAGCACGGAGAAATTTTGGTAGCCTACTCCTCGTAGCACGGAAGCGCAATGCCTGCTAGAAACATCGGATTGACATGGAAACGTCACAGAGTTTTGGTACAGATGACACTGCTTATCAGGACAAGATAAGCGGTGAAAATTTTTGTTTTAAAATTTATTTGAATATTCTTACGGACAGAAAATTTTATATAATTCATAAAAAAGATCTTCATGACTCTTTTTTACCTCCTGCCTCTCAGAAATCAACGCTTAAGCTGGGTCTAAGTAGACTCTTAAAAAATACAACCTAGATAGATCAACAGTTCGATTCTTACATAATTTTTAGTATAATTTTGCAGGAATATCCAAATAGGCCCTAGTTTAGATGGTTTGGCTGAAAATTCTATAAGATTCGTTGGTTAGGTTAGACCTATATTCATAAGTACGATTCATGAATTATATAGAATTTTCAGCTTAATCATCCAAGCAGACTCTTAAAAGACATGCAAATATAGTGAAGAAGGTGGCTTTATATTTTAAGTCTTACGTTCATGTTCCCTATGACACATAATGTTCGGCTGGACCCCATCCATAAGATAAGATGATGGCCGGATTCATCGGTGACATGGGGGTCGATGACTGAGACGGTGGCCGGCAAACCCTATAGTGTAACCACTGGCTCTTTCTCTTGCAGCTGAAGAGAAGTGCGCTCCTACGCGAGTAACAAAAGAAGATTGAACTTTAGCATGATGTGGAATCGAGGACACGTAGGAGAGGGGTCAATTAATTCATCAATTTCCTTATCAAGTAGGTAAAGAATGCTATCATGGCTTTCATTGATAAGATCAGGTCGCTTTAGGTGTTTCTTTCCGTACCTTTCGGATATGTATCATGATAGTTTTGATTCTTGAAGAGATAAAATCTCTCTATAACCTATTTCTTAGACAAAACTTTTTGAACGTTGGGCTTCAAAGATGGTGCATAAGGACGCATGACGCGTGACACCGAGGGCAGATTCAACACGGACATGAAGACAAATGGACATGGACAGACCGCGTGACTCGTGGAAGCAATCATAGAGTTAAAATAACTTTGCATCTTAATAATTGGGGTGTTTTCTAGAGGATAGATTTTTAAATTTATCTACCTCAAAGAATGGTATTATCATGATTTAAATCTATAACCTCTTCTGATGCAGACATAGGATTGAGCTACACCCTCGTATATAATTTTTTTTTAAAAAAAATATTAGTAAGCAAAAATAAATAAATTTAAATGGATGCAGACATGAATTACGAGACATTAATCATGCACCATATCAATTACCATATCTTATGTTAGTGAGTTGTATTTATCTCGGTGAATGGCTAATACAAAGAAGTATCTGGCGTAGGATATAATTTCTGATGATTCATGGAAATCCAACCATATTTTCCTCTCTTTTTTTGATACACCGGTTTCTTATACTATACGCATATGAGTACAACCAATAAAGTCTGAAAAAAGAAGCTGGTGAAGAGAGTAGGAAATATTCGCCTCATTCACTCAGAAAAAATCTCAGAGTGATGTACGGCGAAGGAGGCCATCTAGTCAGCTAACATATTCATCTTTCGATAAACATAAATAATTTTGAAGAAGCCATAATATCTCATCAACCTCGGAACGTCATGAATCAGAAAGTGTCCGCCATGTCCGAGACAAAGGCTTCTCAACGTAGAGGCCCAGTTCTTTTGTCGTGCGCTATTATTTTAACTCTGGTTTATCTTATAGGTATGGCAGGGGACACCCGAAACCGCTACAACTTGTGACCCTCGTTGGGGAACCCACCACGTCCCCACTTCGCAGCCGCTTGAAAACGTTTGGCCACCTTTCTTTGGAGCAACAACCGTACGGTATAAAAACATGGGGTTAGGAGGAGAGGAGACATCATCATGTGAGCCTCCACTGCTTTAATTTAAAAATTGAAAGTTGGCGAAGATTAGGAATAGATGTTATTGATTGGTTTGTTACGGATATCTTTTGGAGGATGCTGTGACGGTTAACAATTTGCTTTAAGGATTATCCTGAAATTGTGCAGGCTTAGATTAGATGAAAATTCGAAAATGATGAGTGATAAAAAATATTTGGGACTCATTATTAAGCTCGTGAGAAAATTTTTTTCTCACTAAAATATTTTTTAATATATATATATATATTATTTTAAAAAAATATTTTTATATATTTTGTTGATTATAAAAAATTGGCACTGAGGTTATATTTAGTTGAGCATGAATTTTTTTTGAAAATCATGTGAAATGTCTGTTATATTTTTAATAATTTTTTTTATTAATTCTATTTAAAAAATCAAAGTTTATTTTTTAAGAAAATTATCTCAATTTTCAATTTGGATGCTGATTTTTTTTGTTCTATATAATTTATTTTATAAAATGTAAAAATTTTATTTTTATTAAAAAAATTATTTTTTTATGTTTTTTTTGTTAAAGCGGGTATGTCATACAATACGAGTATGGATATATCCAACAAAATCAGAAAACAACAGATCACGGAGTGCCGAAAATAACTCCTTAGCCCATAGGGTATCTCCAGAGTGGTTGGCCATATAAATAACCAGCTCAATTGGCTTCTCTAAATATATGCTCGGCTTGAATGGTCCCAACCACCAAAGGCCAAAGCTGAGCCCTGATCGTATTCTTTCCTTACAAGTACCACTTTGAGGCTGGCCAATACAAAAGACACATTTTATGACCATCATGCCCCCCATGGCCATGAAGCATGACTTTTGGACGCTTGTATCATGCAACATTATTCGAGGGCTAGAGGGCCCTACGGCAGAAAACTCCCCATCCTTTTCTTAAAAACTACAGTTCTCAAGCTCCATGACAAGCGAGGGACATTATTCTTGGCAACTGTTTGATGCAAGCATTGAAATAAACGTTTATTTTGTCAGGTGATTGGATGCAATAACTTCCGTGAATTAGGATGTAGTTGACATATAACAAGGCTTGAGGGGTTGGATGCCACGCACAGATCGCGACAAGACCATGGAAGTACTCATGGCTTGGTGAAAAACCAAACAAGAGTAATCCTAGAATCTTATTGATCATGTAATAAAAAACCAGAAGGAGAATCTTGCATGGTCTGGTCGGCCCTACCGTCACGTGCGGTCACTGATGACCCCCGGACTGCTTCCATTTGGATGCAGGATACCTTGAAGCTAGCCCTAACAGATGCAGGACAAAAAAGAATCCTCATATAGGTTATTGTAACATTAAAGTGTGATACGCCCATTGCCTTCTTTTGAAGTGTCACATATCGATGATAAAAAGCCAATGAGGCAGCAAATTAGATGACATCTCATATAGCCAACCAGTCTTGTTCTATATTATAGAAATCTATAGTTGATCTACGGCCTCAATTTTTAAATATTTTGTTTTCTCATTCACATGAATGTATCTATGCAAGAGTGGTATAATTTTTTTTTCTGATTTACCAAAAAAATATGGAATAACAATATGCTACACAGTCGTACGTATTTCCAAATTATAAATATGCAAATGATACAAATTAAATAACAGTCCACTGCACAACTATATTCTCTGCTCTTCTCTCTGTTAAATATGATGGAAGATGATTGGTGCAAGTTTTGGGGTCCAGGTAATATAGTTCGCACGGCTTGAGGTACCTATCAACACATTTAGATAAGAGAATGGAGTGGAGAATATAGCAGTGCAGCATAAGAAGCAAAATACATATAAATTTTAATATTGTAACCTAGCAAGTTCACCATTTAGTAAAATATTCCTGGCAATTTTATTTTTTTTCAAACACAATAGTGGTTACTAATCTCACATTTCATTGAAAAAGAGATGCGGAGAAATTTGGATGACATGGAGGGTGGAGATTATACACTAAGTGGGTTCTTGTTATGTAACAATTTAAAAAAAAAAGGTTGATTGGAGTTGATCCGTAGAATAGCGTTATGTCCCACAGATGTGATGGGCATGACCTCAAGGATTATGTAGCATTTATTTTTAATTACTATGATGAATATGGAAGGATACCATTTTGATACATGCAATTTATGTCATGATTGATGGCATTCATCATCCCTTTGATAATTGTTTAGTTTCTGTTTTCTTGGAAGTCAAGTCTACTCAAAGTCAAGGCTTTTTTGCTCTCATTTTTGGATTCTAGTTACGTTTTTTCGCGTGATCCCGGATGATACAGTTGCAATCTTTGGGCAAGAAATTTGGATAAGCAACAAATTCTCATAAGAGTGTGCTTGACGCATAGTCTTCTTACCATGTGATTTGAGAATCCAAATATATATGATTATATTAGCACACAAATTCTACGTCAAGGCGCCCATAGGTGGACTTACATGGCATTAAACAATTAACAATTTCTTATGCCATTTTCAAAGAATGGTAAGGCTGCGATTTGTTCAAGGCGGGTATAAGACCTGGAGTAAATTTTTTGCTTGGGAAAGAATACTTGGGAACCAAGGAATGGTTATCTAACTCTTCCAACGGAAAGCTCTCATAAAACTATTCCTATATTTAAAAACATTTCTGATGCCTACTTTTTACGTTTTTATGGACAAAATGTAGCCAAACAAAAATTATTGTAACTCCACTAGTTTTTTTTTAAATAGTATCAGAGTAAATGTAGCTTATGATCTATGTGAATTAGAGAAGACTCTAGTACAAGTTTATTGGAGCTGATCATGGATTAATTGTAGAGCTTGTGATTAGATTTAAATAAATTTGTACAAATATAAGGATTTGTGTGGAAATATTAATTATGTGGAGAGTACACGGAAACCCTTTCAAAAATTATCTTGAAAATAATAAGCGCACACGCCTATCGTAGCGAGGCAAGAGAGTCAAACTATCCCATGATTCCCATCAGGTTTCCTATCTGCCTTGGAAGGCAATAAAACACAAGCCGTCCAGCCCAGCAACAAAGAGAGACGGATAGCATAATCCATCGAATATGCCATCTTTCCTCTCCCCTGTCCTCCCACAAAAGCAGGACAAAGCGAAAAGGAGGAGGTTTCCACCGAATTAAAGAAGATCTTACGCAAATAAAAGCAAGTTCCATATCTCTGGCATCTCTTCCATGATGGAATGACCACAAACTTATACAAAGAGGACACGTTCCGATGCTTTATTACATATATACACTCTACAAGAAAACAGGTCGGAAGGCAACCGAAGAAAAGAACCCGCATTAAGAACTCGAAATCTTTTCTCCGGAATCCTTCTAGAAACTTCTCAGAGCAAGCCGTCTTCACAAAAAAGAGGCGTATATATACAGTGGTATTCATACGATCTCTGTACGCAAAGCCCGCTCTCCTCCCTTTTCGGTTGGCTCCTCCGCTGGCCTCATGCTCCCCCTCCACTGGCTATCCATGGATGCCCTGAAATTTTGGGGAGTTTTTAAAGAACGAAAACAAGGCGGAGATAAAAAAAAAAAATCACAAGAAAATCTAAAAATATCGTGGAAAAGGGGAGGAAAAGATATGCAAAAAAGGAGAAAATCACAAGAGGAATTTTTATTTTTTTAAAAAACCTCCAAAAGCAAGATTTTCAAGGAACGAGCGAGATCGGAGAAGAAATACTAGAAAAAGAGATCGGATGAAGGAAAAATAAAAAAGATCGCATCGGAGACTCACCGAGGACTTGCTCCGCCGAGAATCTTCGCGAGACGTCCTTGCAGAGCATCCGGCGTAGAAGATCCTTGGCCGCCGGGGAGACGGCGTGGAAGTTCCGCGTCGGGAAGCGGAGGTTGGCGCGGAGCACCGCCTCGAAGATCTCGACCGCCGTGTCGCCGTAGAAGGGGGGGACCCCGGCCAACATTATGTAAAGCACCACCCCGGCGCTCCAGACGTCCACCTTCTCGTCGTAATCCCTCCCGGCCACCACCTCCGGTGCCACGTAGTAGGGCGTCCCCACCAGGCCCCTCATCGGCCGCCCGTCCCCGAAGCACTCCGCCGACCCGAAGTCCGCCAGCTTCAGTCGCCCCCGCTCGTCGAATAGCACGTTGTCCGGCTTGATGTCCCGGTGAGCCACCCCGCGGCGGTGGCACACCGCCACCGCCTCCATCAGCGCCGCCATCACCGCCGCCGCCTCCGCCTCCGACAGCGGCGCCCCCGGCCCGCTGATCCGGTCGAAAAGGTCCGGCCCCGGGCACAACTCCATCACCACGTGGAGCCACGCCTCGTCCTCGTACACCGCGTGCACCTGGACGGCGTGCGGGTTCCCGGCGGAAGCGAGCTGCGCGATCTTGCCCTCCCGCTCGACGCACTCGCGGTCAACCGCGTCGGAGAGGAGGGCCTTCTCGATCGACTTGACGGCGAACGCCTCGCCGGTCTCCGTCGAGACGCACCGGTACACGGTGCCGAACCTCCCCCGTCCGATCTCTGGTCCGATCTCGTAGTCCCTCTTCAGGTCCGCAGTCATCGCTCTTACCCTAACCAAACCAGTTGCTTTTCTTGGATCTTACTTCGCCTCGCCTTCTTTTATATTGGAGAGGATTCGTGCGATTCCACCGAATATTCGCTGGCTAGCGGGGACGGCTCTACGGACTGAGATCCTCGATCCGACGGCTCCTGACTCTCTGGTGAGTTCAAATTTACTCCTTTTTTATACCTAAACTGCCACTATCCTTTTGTAAATTAGAAGCCCAGTAAATTGGATTACTCGCTAATAGCTGTAATCGATGAGGGCGCAACCGTCTAACAAGTTAATAAATTCTAACGGCGAGAATTCTGCTTCAGTGCTGCTTTTCCGTTAAGGATCCGATCCTCTCTGGTTCGGATATTTGATTATTCCGAGATTAACTCTACAATTAACTAATAATCTAATATCCGCGAAGGTAGTTATATGGGTATCATGATTCATGAGCAATAGTTTAAACTTAAGAGTTACAAATCGTCTAAACTTTTAAATGCAAGATGGATTAGTTTAGGAAACTGCATTAAATAGTTAAGTTGTTCCTGAGGTCCATTGATGTAATCATGCCGAGTCGGGCTTGTCTCGTTAATTAATCCGGTTATCATTCGTTTTTAAAGAGCGAACGGTTCCGGAAATCAGAACCGCCCAGTTACAGCAAGGCCATGATACGGACGGTTGGATACGACGGTCCCCACCAGGGTTGGAGATAAGAACATATGAGAGGCTACTATCGTAACGGCCTTTGGAGAAAGTTTCGGCCGATTGGCGGGAGGGACATTCCGGACGGGAGAAGTACGAAAGACATATGGCTGAAGGATATGAGAACACGTGGAAAGCTATCTGTATTCGGACCATTGGATGGCGACCACGTCTCAGAGACAAGGCCACGTGATGGATGGCGCCCCGGCCTTTTGTTTCTGTTTTGTTCTCCGAGGTGGGGAAGTAAACTAAAAGTGGAGCCGGCCGGTTCTTATACGGCAGTTAAAAAATTCATATAAGCCGTGTGAGATACGCGATACGTCCGCGTAGTTATCGGCCGTGGTTTGATAAGCCGATTTTTTCGCATGGATCCAGTTTTACTCTTCGCCCCTGGCTTTGCCGGAAAACACGCACTACCCTTACCATGAAGCATTGAGCTAACATAATTTATATTTTTATTTGGAAATATTGTTTTAAAACTAAGCTAAGCTAGTTCTTGTCGGAAGTGCAGCTCGGACAGGTCCGAATTGCCTAAGATGCACCGAGATTTTTATCTTATACCAGGCTCGGCAATAATTTCTAACTTCAACATTTGTTAATTGGATCAGATACTTTGGGCTAAGTGATCTTATTTGACTTTGAACAAATTGGATTATTTTGGATAAGGGTTCTGCATAGACAGCTAAAGTAGGAGTCTGAAGGCGGGTTAGAATCATGTGCACTTTGAATTGGATTGTGCTTCAAGCCAAGCTAACATTAGGTTCATGTTTAGTCTGCATGTTTAGCGACCCAAACCTAACTAGGTTAAGCAGTATATAAGCTATACCAAAATCAGACCACGACAGGCCCTAATCAATAGACTAGGCTATCCTTAGAGGATTCCACGATGGAGACGCTTGTATAAGAATGATTATTGCGTGGCTGAGATGAGTCGAAGCATATTCAAATCTCCACGCTTTCCCTAGTAAGCAACTCCATTTATTCTTCTTTTTTCTAATTCCATTTATTTTAACTACTTCAACTGCTAGCGGAGCTACCCATGGTGGACTCCACGACGGTGCAGTATCCAACAAGAAGAAAAAAATGGAAATTGCACACATAAACTATTATGTCTTAGAAAAAGTAGAACTATAGAATTCAGTCATCAGCACTCTTTCTATTTAAAAAAGTACATGGATGCGTCCGCCGTGATACCTGGCGCAACGCCCGCAGTTTGAGTCCAAGGTTTCGCGCGTATTATTGAGTCTAGAATCTCCAATTAAGCATAGCTATTTTATATGTTCAATAGGTTGCAAAGAGACAGGTAAACGAATTGTAGTATTTAATTATGTTCGGCTACTAGAGTACGCCTAGCTATATCAATATTTAAAATTTATAGTTTTATTTGTGGCCACCGGGATCAATCGCTGCATGTGGTCTCCTTGGCAGTATACACAACTGATCAGGAATTGTTCAATTATTCTAAGTACTTGGAGAGGAAGAAAGAAGAGTGGAGGAGAAAAGGTCCACAGAAGCCTTCCTCTTATAGGCGTCTTCTTACATTCTTCCATTGCTGTGACGTTACAAGCCCTCACGTTCCTCAATTTATTGAACGGGGATTTTATGGGACTGGTCCATGAAGGCTGACCCATGGTCCCTACCATACAAGATTTGTTATCAACTTGCAGTTCGTCAGCAGCCACTTGGCCTTCATGGTCCCGTGGAAGTCCTTTTCACTACCTCTGGCTCGTTGGTTGATTGGGTTGGGCTTAGGGTTAGCAGTTGAGCCTGTTAAGCCGCAATAGCTATCCCTTGAATACCGGAAATTTAAGTTAATTGCAATTAACTAACATAACATGCATGTGGTTTGCAAGTTGGTCATAGTTGTCCGTGCCAAAAGCTTTGGAAGAACACCTCCAAGGTTTCAACAGGAGCCTATTTCTAGCAGAAATAGAGTAAACCACCTGTCTTTAACTTTTGTTTGCACTCATCGTGAAGTCTTGGTTGGATTAATGCATGGGACTTTGTCGTGCTTGCCATTTTGTCAATTTTTCCAAGGAATTGATGTATAGTTTTGATTTTGATGGCTTCTGGTTCTGTTTGATTAGTGCTAAACGTATGGTTCATGCTAGAGAAGATGGTGACTTTGTGTGTCTCCAAGAAAATTACTCTCTTCGTCTTTTGTTTTGTTTTGAGACGAGGGACTAATATTCCTCAACCTGCCACCATATACACGCCCAACCAAGGTTGGAGTCCAAGTCTTCGAGCGGAGTCAAGCAATGTTGATGGTGCAACCTGGGAAAAGGGGAGGTCAAGTCATTACTAAGACCAGCGCGTGATGAATAGAGTCTATAGAAATGAGACGATGTGATTGGTATGGTGCATGTATAATTTCTCCCAAGCAGGACACTCTAAGAATATGCTTTAGAGCCACCGTGTCTGAAGGGTATTGACTTCGTATCGCTGGAGATGGCGCTGATCCCTTGAATTTCATCAATATGTAGGCCCAGATTTCAAACATCGGATGGTTATTTAGGCTTGTTGCAGCATATTATGGGCCCTAGTGCTCCGCTAAGTTGACTAGATACAGTGGCAAAATCGAGCCGGGTCTGATCAAAACTGGATCTGCTCTAGCTTGGCTTGAAATAAACTCAGCTCGTTTATCATTTGATCAAGCTCCACCAAACTTGATTTCAAATCAAGACAGACAATAGAAATTTTCAATCGACTTGATAACTCCATATTGAGCTTAATCAATTCGAATATCAAGCTTGTATAAACTAATCAAGCTCGACTCAACATCGAACTAGGTTCAATTCAAGCTTCAACCGAATTCAATTCAAGATTGGTTCACCAAGATTAGAGATATCGAGATGATAAAGCACTACAGTTTAGACATTCCTTTTCTTACCTTAAATTCATAAACGAGCAACAGGTATACAAGCATATATGCATATAATAATCTAACACTCACAGTGTATCACACTATCTGCGCATAAAAAGATTCATCAAACCTATAAACATTAATTTAGCAATTTGGATAAAAAGATTCATCCAAATTTCGACATTCGTGCTAAAGCTCCACCCACGGTTCGGGCAGGCATTTTAATATATGAAGAGAATTACGCTCTTCATATATGATATAATTAATTAAAATAAAATAAAAAATTCATAATAGTGCACTATCAGCAAGCACGCAGCACTGATTAAAAAAACGGCAAGCCTTTCTTCTCTTCAACGAAAATAGCTTTGAAATAAGAGAACCCTCTTCCTAGGCATGTGGTTTCATATTGGATGTTCTGTTCTTTCTTTTCTTTTTTTGTTGTAAGAAAATAAAAAATTTATAAACTTAAAATTACACGAAATCTTGTGAGTAAGGCTTGCCTCGATGTGATTTTAGAACTTAGAAGCAAGCTCACCCATGACCACCTTAGCCTCATGACGCTGGGCTAGGGATGTCACTGGGCTGTGTTCCACTGGGCTCTGGAATCCCTCGAATTATCGAACTATCGGCTGATAACAGCGACTATAAATCAATATTGGAAAGATCTGAAGGACAACAAATCACATTGCGGAAGGCAGCATTAATTCTTCCCTGCATGGGGAAGAAAACAAACAAGCTTACGAGTAAAACTCCCTGTTAATTGCATGAACCACAAGAGCGCATCTGAAAAAAATATCCAGTGCAAAAGCTGTCATGGGATTGGAATACGAATCCAAGAGAAGTATACCAACAAGCAAACAGTACAAGGATGAAAGAGGGACGGGGCTCTCCAGGCAATAGGGTCAATCATGGTGGTTCCATACAATGAAAACAGAACAAATAGAGATAGACTAAGATCGATTCCCAAAATACCTTTTTGGATCTTCCTCAATATCCTAGCAATTCACAAAACGTGAGAAACAGATGATTATTCATCTACTTTCGAAAGAAATTGGTACTCTCGCAAAAATGCTCTCCCAAGTGCAGGAGAATCGCACACGTAGTATAACTCGGAAGTCCGAGGTCGATTCTTCACGAAACGGTTTATGAATTATTAGCGTAATTTTTAGATGTAATTTTCAGTTGATTTTCAGAAAAAGCAAAGAATAATAGATCAATAAATAAAGTTCAATGATATAGAGAAGGCTAGGGATCCGGAATCCTTCTTGACA
>JAOXJJ010000481.1:589048-613120 GCA_025769935.1 Phoenix roebelenii
TCTCAATGGGATGGTCTGATCAATGACTTTCCCATTACGCAAAGTCATGATGCTCTTTGCATGTTCTGTATGCGAACGAGGAGCCATATTATTACTACCGTGCACTTGTGGGTTAGGTTGGGGTTGAGCTGGAAGCTTACCATTCTCTTGGATACTTAGGACGGTAGTCAACATTGACAATTGATTTCTTATATCTTCAAAATTTCGAGTATTTTGAGCATTGATATTAGCTTGACTTTGTAGAAAAGTTTGTATAGATTGCAAGGTATCCTCGATATTCGGCTTCCGAGAGGATGGTGATGCAAAAGTAGGATGTGCAGGTGAAGCTGAATGGTGTGACTATTGAGGATGATCGTTTCTCCACCTAAAATTTGGATGATTCTTCCAATCAGGGTTATAGGTATTCGAGTATGGATCGTTATAAGACTTTTGGTAGGAGTTCATAGTATTTGCTTGATCGTGAAAGACTTCTTTGAATGCCGATATGGTAGGGCAATCTGTAGTGGTATGACCCGACATATCGTAGATACCACAACACTCATTTCTAAGCTCTATAGTCTTGACATGCTCAACCTTCCTAAGCTCAATTTCTTCTATCTTCCTAGTGAGGGCTGTCATTTTAGCATGAAGATCATCCTCAGTTCTGAGGTTGTAAAGGCCACCCTGTACAGAGCTAGTAGGCTTAGGCAAAGACTTATTATTTCTATCCCCATTATCCCAAAATTGGGCAGTCTCAGTAAGGAAATCCAAATCTCCGGCTTACTCCACAATTAATGCACATATCCAACTTACTCAACCATCATCACGTATGGCTCCTGCAAACCTCCGGCTTACTCAACCATTAATGCACATGGCACGTATTATCTACGAATCTTCAGTCCTCCATGACAAGTCAGCTCGGCTGCATCTAGTCGGCTGTAACAACTTCCTGATTCCAACCTCATCCCCTACGACAAAACATTAATTCACATGATCATGCACCAATTCATGCGACGTGCTCAATCGTACGGTAACCCCACCCTATCGCATCACAGGTAACCCAACGCCCCTCTATAAAAGAAGAACCCCTCCATCTTAGAGGGGGCTGGAGGGCAAAAACTCTGGACACACATTATTTCTTCTCATATACACTTGCCTCCCTCCGACTTAGACATCGGAAGGCCGGCGCCGGAAAATCCAGCCACCGGCTTTTTTGCAGGTTCTGCAGAGGACGCCGCTCGCCGACGGATCAACACCCGCCAGTGTTTGGCGGATCCCCTCCTTCTCGGTTGACTGGTCGCCCCCGGGTCCAATTTCCAGCAACAAATATATATTAACAAACTACGGTTATATGCACCAGCACAAAGAAAAGTATCGCTCAAATATTTTAGTTGTTAATTTTCATGAAGATAGAATCCATAAAATACAAAACTGTTTATACATGTACAAAGCATATTTTATTCATGTTAACATAATATAAGTAAAACATAAGCATGATACCAATGTACACAAGATGAAGTGAACTTTTTCATTTGTCTGAAGTTATGAAGGTCTCTTGCATCGTCTCAAGCCCTCAATGCTACTCTGAGCATCAACATCATCTCCCTCCTACAAAAACAGCAATGAATTAATCTTATATCACAAAGAACAGAGGTACACAGACGTATGGAGTTCAAACATGCTTTGACATATCATTATGGTAACTTAAGGAAGATACTTGCTAACAAGCATGCAAGCAAATTAAAAGCTACCGATACAACAGTTCTATGTTCATGAGATGCATTTTGATGTTTTGGTATCGGTATCTTGACATATAATAGATTTTAAGTGTAGAAAAGAGTTCAAAATGTAATGCTTGGAAAACAAATTTATATCTGAAGAAAGGCGTGATAATATCAGAAAAAAGAGAGTCTTAATTGGAGAAAATAAATATTTGTTATTGTGCAGGAGCCAGATTAGATAACCAATTGCTTGAGAAGTACTCAACCATTGCCTCAATGAAGAAAACCAAAACAATTGTCATGGGAGGACAATTGTAAATTAGATAGATTGAACTGATGAGTTACTGATATCGAAAATCTTTGAACATGCCTGTATAGCATTTGACAAGCATTTAAGGATCATGCAGAAAAATACTTTCACTCATACTATTGCTTGTGCAACTAGGGCTGGCCAAGGTGCTCTTACTGCTGTACTCATCTAATAATTTCTGAATTGAGATTACCTTTTCTCCTCCGATGCCATCTTCTTCTTTCCATGGATGCATGGAAGGCGATCCACTTGAATTATGTGGCTTGAAAGAACCACTATCATGCAGAGCATTTACTTCTGACAAAGAAAAACATGAATCTGGAACAGCACACATACTCTCACTGATGCTTCTTTTCCTAGCAGCTGATGATTCTGCTGTAGAACACAGGTCTTTGTCCTTTTTTGATGTCTGTATCTTGGCAAAATTATTTATGTCAGCTTGTTTAGATCTCTCACTGTTTAGATTTTTCAGTCCCTTGTTGCATGAACTGCCCTTAAGATTATGAACAGAGGGAACTCTTTGATCAAGAGATGAACTTGTGCAAGATACCTCCTTCTTCACAACAGCCTTTGGAATGTCCAAGTTATTCATACCAATCAGATTGTCAGCCACAACTTCATGTGAACCACTTAATGTTGCAACTCTTGCAGCTCTGTCCAGCTCCCACATCATGGTGACAGCATCATCCAGGCGCTCCCGAGCTGTATTAAGTTCTACGATGGGTTTCGGGTAATTTAAACCTAGCTCAATTCCAGCAGCCTTTAGTACAGATCTTGGCGCATCCCATGGACGATGGATCCATTCAGTTGGCATTCTTGCAAGTTCAGGAATCCAATTTCTAACATATTCTCCATCAGGATCAAATTTGCGACCTTGATCCTAGATTCCAGGATAAGAATGATAATCAAACCTCAACACTTTAATGAAGCAATATTTTAAAGTAACAAATTCTTTCTCAAAAGCAAAAATAGGATATTTTCGATGAGAAAAAAAAAGAAAGAAGAAAACAAGAACTTGCAACTGCTAGCCTTTCTCATAAGAAATGTGAAATTGGTATGAAATAATCAGTACGTTGAAGGCTTTTTCATTTTCTTTTTTCCTTTCAGGAATATAGAAATGGCAAGAATTGAATGGTCAAATTGGTGTTCGTGTGATACACGAGTATTTACTGAACCAGTATTATTGAGACTTTAGCTGGATCAAAAGTCAGGACCGAAGTCAGTCTCTTACATAAAATGTAAAAATTCACCAAAATCAAAGAGAAATAATTGCATTTTAAATTTTAGGCAGCTGATTAGCCCTTAACATGAAGGAACCTCAAGAACTTGAATGAAAACAAAGTCTGAATCTCAATTTGCCCTTTTTCTGCATTAAGAATAATACTTGGTAAATATGGGTGGGTAGTCTCAAGTTGCCCCTAATGGACTGTTCTGTGGTCGTTGGGCCTTTCCTCCACCAGCAGCTTAGCCCATTGAGGCCAAGGCAGTGAGGAAGACCCATAGCATGTATCCTCCGGCCATGTTGGCTGTTTCAATCTAACAAAAAAAGAAAAAAATAAAAAATATACTTGTTACATCAAGCTTGAGGAGACATACGTTATATTTACCTTTATTTCCAGCATACACACAAGAAGTGAACCAAATAAAATGGAATTTGGAAGGACTGTCTAGCATGGAGAACGGAAGCCCTATTACAAAGAAATGGATTCTTACTGCGGTTGGGGACATTAAATTCCAATTAGAAACATAGAGTTCCATTAGTTTAAAAGATCGACAATATAAGTCTTCATAGCAAAATTAGATGATCCTAGCCTGTGGGATTACATTAAAGTCAGGAATATCACCAAATAATGTTGTCTGGATGAAAAGGCGGCAAACTAGTTAAAAGGACCGAGAACCATATCTCTGATGTAACTGGAATACTAGATGGTTGAAATTATTTCTAAAGCTAACTTCTAGGAAGTCCTAAAATTTCATAAGCCAAAAGGCATTAATCCATCAATCATGTGAAATGGGGTATTTAAATTCTGACAAAAGGAAAGAACTGCGACTATTAGTCAATTGTCAAGAACTCCAGCATGGAGGAAGGTCCCAAATAGGAATCTATCAAAATCTCCTTCATCAGTGGAATATGAGAAGTTTGTACAGAAAATTACTAGAATGTCAAAGAAATCAGATGAGCAAAAACTTGACTCCTATTGAAGTAGCCTTCTGAAAGTTAAGCTAGTCTTTTTGAGAAAAAAATTTAGCTAGTCAAACCATAAGAAGAGCGAGTGCTGTGAAACTTCTAGTTGTTCTTCAACAAAGAATCAGATGTAATTCAAGACATAACACGTTAGCTCAGCAACTTGTTTTAGACCCGTACAAACAACAGTCCATACCAGATTCAAACTCTTAACTTTTCCATGAAGAAAATGTAAACAGAGAAAACCAATGGCTCTTTCTCGAGCCCACCAGCAGCTGGGCTTGTGCAATGGATCACTCAAACTGTTAATGACCTAGATGTGGTTTTATCTCTTATGCCTCTTAATATGAGGATGCTACTCATTCGAGGGATATGTTAGCGAGATTATGTATCCAAATTTCCAAGAGAAATAGAAAAATCAATAATGCAAGGGGCTCTTCTTAACCTTTCAAATGTTAGCAATCCATTTGACTAGCAGAATAAAGCAGTGATCATTTAGAGTAACTGGTAAACCATAAGCCTCATTGGCCTTTGGATAAGCCAACTGAAGAAAATTGTAGTTCTAGTGATTTGCTTATACACAAGCTCCCCCGGATCATATCTTATTTAAGTAAATCTGAGAACAAAATGTTATGCTCAAGCTCAAGTACAGTCTCCTAGCATGGGATTTTTGAGGTGTCAATTCAATTAAAGTTCCATATGAAACACAGTATCTCACCAGAAAAGATTAGAATTATTGGCCTAACAAACCAAAATGAGGTGGCCAAACAAGCATATAGCCACTCTGGCTTGTTTCAAGCACAAGTAATCGAGTTTCATTCGTGACCATATCCATATTCGTATGGGTCATAGGCTGCCTATGGCTGCGAGTAATAGAATCTAGTTTACGACTCGAAACATGATACATCTATGGATCCTACTCCACGGGTAAGGTTATTTGCAGCTGCATCATATCCTCTTAAATGATCTCAAGGAGCCCGTCTCCTATATGCAATCATATCATCGCAGACTCTACCAGATCATACACTATGGTTCCTATCCTATGCAGCATACGTAAACTGGAGCTCACCGATAAATCGAAGACCACCTTGCGGCTGTCTTATTAACGGTGGTCTCATGTCCTCTGCTCTCTTCTTGGCTAGCAAATCCATGACCACCAGAACTGTTGCTCCTAATCTCTGAATCTGAGTGAGCTGGCTTCTCCACACTCTCTATGGGGTTGTAGGTGCCTTTTGTTTTTCTTTTTTGGTGTGCTGAGCACCTGCCAGCTTACCCTTCGTGCCACTCTCTGCCTACTTATACTTTGTGCCATGTTGCATGCTTACCCTTTATGCCACTCCCTGATAGCTTACCCTTCGTGCCACTTTTTGTCTACTTACCCTTCATGCCCCTCTTTATCTAGCTATGTTAGGAGAATGTATGTCGCCCACCTGACCGAGTTGGCCGACAAGCGTAGTGGCCTCGTCTAAGTATCTCACGATCATATTTCTGAGAGGGTGTCTCGGACAATGAGTCATGTGGTGACCAACTCCCCAATGACTTCTTTGGTTGTGGCTGATCAGCTGTAAGGATGCATGGAATATTGCTCTCTGCCCATTGTCATACATTGACCCTGGCCTCGCTGGCTACGAAATTAGCCTTCGCGAAGGCAATCCTTACTCATCAAGCTTCAGCTCTTGCTACTGGCTCACAAATCATCCGATCCTAAGATTATCCTCATCATCAATAAAAGCACTATGGATCGGATTTGTATACTTTAACTCCACTTTTCTAAATGCACTTCAGCCTCAACCTCAGATTGTAGTGAACATTTATAAGGTCGTTGAGGCACTTCTGTGTCAAACAGTTCCTCTACTTGTTGTGGATGAAAATGAAAGTGAACTAGTTGCACTCACAACCACTCGAGGAGATCATTTAGAAGAGGATCCGGATAGCTAGCCGCTTAAGATTTTTCGCGAGCAAACCAAAATGAATCCACCATTCAACTACAAAAATATTGAAAATAGTATCATATTATTCACCATCTAACACCAGGTATATGTCCTCCTGATATGTAATATACTTGGATTCATACTTTTCTTACTTACGATAGCTACCGAGACTTCAAAGTTGTCGGCGTCCTCTCTAAATATTTTGGTTTGTGAAAAAGAACTGTATTGTAATATGTTAATAATTGAAGATACCAGTTAACTTGCACATGTCACTTAAGTTAACTTATCTCTTCTAGACATAGGGTCACGACTTCTGGATCGAGCTTCATCTTATAAATCATATTACGCAGAGTGACCAGAAGTTCGTCATCCATATCGATTTCAGCTACGGTGAACTGAAACATTGGGTGCAGGTAGTATGTTGCAGATAGAGTTCGTTATTGTTTTAGTAAAATGGTACAAGTACAGAAATAGTCTAATTTTTAATGTTCTTATTTACATGCTGGATATAAGTTTCTACCCATCTGGTAGTCCCACCACCGCTCAATGATATTGATGTACTTCTCGGCATACGTCGAATTGGCCTCCTTGATCTGAATCTTTGCCCTCTTCATCATATGATATAAGAAGCCCATCTAGGGTATCTCTCATTGTCCACGACTTAAAACACTTCATACAATGGTCTAATAACCTTCATTGTCTTCTCGACCTGCTGCCCATGATCTAACCAATATCACGCTCTGGCTCTTTATTCTTTGATGATTCCATTCCTACAAGTTTATGAAGTACGTCAGTTTATCAATTATTTAAAAATAGCAAAATTTCGTTATGATGAAGATAATTTTTTTACCTCAAAAATACATCTGATTTATCTAATACATAATACTATTTTTTTATTTTTAAATTTATTTATATATTTTTAATATTTTTAAATTAAAAAATATGTTTAAATACCATAAATTCAGAAAAATATATTCTTTACTTCAAAAAATACTTCTGAAATATGTATTATGTACTACTAATTTTTCATAATTTTTTATATTAATTATATATTTTAATTATTTTAAATTAAAAATAATTTTAAATATAAATATTTTAGAAAATTAATTTTAGCTCAGATCTATTTAGAAACTAATGGATACTACATATATTTTTTTTAGATCCATAGGCATGCATCAAAGACTACTTATTTCTCAATTTTTTTCAAATTTAGGCTTAGGCCACCATGCGTATGATCGCATCAAACTTTAAATAGAAAGCATTTAACAATTTCTTTTTTATATTTTTTATATTTTTTAATCTAAAAATATATTTTTAATTTTTAAAAATTATATATAATTCAAAAATTAAATTTTTTTATATCATCATGTAGATCATCCATAGATCTACAACATACCATAAAATCAAGCCAAAATCAAAAATTTTGGCATGATCTTCTTTTATTTTGCAAATTTCAAGCTATTTTTTGGAGAGCAGAAAAAATAGAGAAAATGAGATAGAAAAGAAAAAGCACACCTTATTTAGGCTTGGATCTTCCTTCAATCGTGCTGAATCGGTATAATTTTCACCATGGGGAGAAGGGGGAGATGTTTAGAGAAGTAAATAGAGAAGTAAAAAAACGCTGGGAAGGCCTTCTCGACCCTTCTGAATATTCTTTTATAACAAAACAAAGAAAGGGGGAGGAGGGCCGGTTCCGGCCTTTTCCGACCAGTTCGGAACCGGTTTCAACCTTTTCGATCGGTTTAGGACCGATTCTGGCCAGTTTGAGACCAATCCCAATTTTAATAGTCGAACCAACCCGGTCCTCCACCGCGTCGGCTCGGTATGGGCCGAACCGGGTAGTATGGTCCGGTTCGGCTGACTTTGTTTGAACCACTAGTTATGTACCCTTGGGCTATGCTCTTCTGTAGCCCACAAAAACAAACGAAGCATATTATGATTTCTTCTAGTTAACAAATAGTGTACGCTTTGCTTGTTATTATCGAATAAAAACAATTAGTTAATAAATAGTCATAAATGAGAAAGAATGAACAATTTCAGGGAGTATTGAAAGTTTCAAATGTTACCATATTAACTTTTCATATTTATTATAGTGTTTATAGTTTATAAAAATTTTCGTATTTTCATGGTTTCAGTCAAAAACTACCAGATTGAAATATTAAACAAAAGGCTAAAAAGTGCATCATAATTAAAATTTTAGATCTTGAGATAGTGTATAGCTGTCAGTACAAGATCTAAACATTGTTGTAAACTAAGTGAAGAGCAGTCCTTTTTTTGACATGTAACTCCTACAATAATTCCTATTAAAACACTCTGAAATAAACAAAGGAAAAACATGTAAACTGGGCAATTGGATTTGATACCTTCACACATGGACACAACGAACTTCATCAACTAGACTAATGCAACAAAACATTAAGAATCAAACACATTCTAACATGGCTTGAGTATGGGAATTCCTGCTGTGATGAAGGTTTATTCATGTAAAGCACAGTACCAGTTATGGCATCATTTTTCTATCAAATTAAGACACTAAGGTTATGCCAATAAAGGGTCAGCACTGTAAGCATGTTGCACCAATCAGTGCAATGCTCATCATGCATCAGCAACAAATGATACATGTTGAATAGAAAAATCAAACGCACATTTAGATATGCTAGGGAAACATATTATTTGGCATCTAGGCTACTTTTAATTGCTTTCTATAGGAAGTAGACATGTTTTAAACTCTCAAACAGGAAGCTGTATAATAGTATTCTTGTCACTCTTTGGGCATTACTACTCCTGATTGGTAGTTACAACTCTTTAGGCATTACTGTTTCTTATCATATTCTACTAGAAACCAGATCTGCTCCGTTCCAGCTCCTACTTACGCTCTGAAGAGACAGTGTTTGGAAAAGGTCTGCGAAACTCTTCACAGTGTGTGTGTGTGTTTTGTGTGCACACACCTTTCAATTGTAAAAGTCAAACTCAAAAAGTATAGCAAAGCTTTAAAGCATGTATCAATATTAAAGAATCATCTCAAAGTACTTTGGACTCCAGAAAAATTAGGTTTGTCCTTTGAATGAAGATCCAATAGCCTTAGGACTGATTGAGACTTAGTCTAAATAGGTGGGACTAAAAGGGCGGGACACATGCAGACCAAGACTTATGTTTAGATAAATTGAGATGTCAAAATAGATTCTAATGTCTAATGGTCTTCAAAAATTGAGAGAGAGTGAAGGCTTTGAGCAAGAAGGCCACAAGATTTGGAATTTAACCTCAAAACTTTTCAAACTTTTCATACCACACAGAATATGCGAACTCAGTAAAATGTCAATATGATATAATTTTATAGGCGATTAAATACTAGTTGAGTTGAATTTTAAATAATTTACTAATTAAAGACACAATAATCTATGTAATATATGATTAGTTATAGTTTTGCATACTAGATGATTAAATAAAAATCAAAGTCGTGAAATTTACTAATATGACCTGTACAACTTTTGCCAATCCAATGGTAAGAGAACAAAAGTATATCTTTTATGTGGTTCTGCTGTAATATGTATATAGTGAACTTATTTATATAGACAGCTGGATGAACATATGAATTGTCACCTGCATGTTTGACTTCAAATGTTTTAGACATACATCATTGTTGACTACCATTTAAGTCCAAATACTATGTAACAAAATTAAATCCCTTCCCTAGATAAATCTCAGTTACACGAAATACAAAATGATGTCAATAATAGTTTAGCACCAAAAGGTTTCCAATACCTTCAAAAGAAAGCAGAGAATACATAGACAAGAATGATTTTGTGAAAAAGCATAAACTATGCGTATATGACATATTGAGGTTGCAGTTAAGATTTCTCAAATATATGTACAGCGATGGCATACCTCTGGATTGTCAAGACGGTTGAGCTCATGACCATCAGGTAAGCTACCTGATATATACTGCCAACCAAGGATGTCATTTTCTAAGTCGGCATCCAACAATGTGTCCCAGAAATATTTCATCCCCCATGTCCATGGAAGTAGAAGAAACTTCACAAAAAAACTTGCAACAATGACTCTAGTTCGGTTGTGCATCCAACCAGTTGCCCAAAGTTCTCTCATACCTGCATCCACTAATGGGTACCCTGTTCTACCCTGCCTCCAAGACTTAAACTGACCCTCATCAGCACGCCAGGGGTAGTGTTTCAAGTTTCCCAACAACGACCGCTCATATGTGAATGGAAAATTGAAACAAAGATAACGTGAATATTCTCTAAGACCAATTGACCTTAGAAAGAGGTTGACACTCTCTTCTGCATCAGAATTCTCTTCTTTTGCCCACTGTATCTGCTTCATTCTTACAGCTTGGTAGATTTTCCTCACACTAAGTTCGCCAAAATGGAGATAAGGTGACAACAATGAAGTAGTGTTGCCCTCCACCTTCATTCTGTTTCTTGAATATTCCTTTAGATGCCCATTAACAAATTCAGCTAGCATTTTGTCTGCATTGGCCCAACCTGGGGACCATCCCCTGCTCAGCAATGCATTACTTGATTTCTCTGTGTCATTTTCAAGGCCTAGCTCCTCAAGTGAACAACTTTGAACATTTTCTGTCCCTGGCACCGAAAATTGAATGATGTAACAAATACACGTATATTGTAACACAGTAAATATGGTAGTCTCTTGTAATCAAGTATTTCCTAAAGGAAATCCATTAGGGGAACAGCCGAGATTTGGAAACTACTGATAGAATGTGTGATATAACCATGGCAGCAGCAATCATAGAGATGCAAAACCTGCAGCTCTGCGCACCCTCAGATGCCTTCTATTTGCCTACCCGTTGCCTGATATTTCTTAAATTAATGTGTTTAAGCTAAGGATAAGTCATAGATCATGGAGACACAGGCGGACATCATCCAGCTATGAAAGAATGAACTTTGCTACAGCCTACAAGGATGACACCACATCAGCCCCTTGTAAGTGAAGGCGCCTTCCTGCCCACCCCAATTTAGGAGGAGACCCCCTAATAAAAATTAGCCACTCAAGGGGCAAAAGAAATGATTAATCCAGCAATAACTGGACAGCAGTATAAAACTTTAATTAATTTCAACCAATTAGAGGGCTTCCTTATCTTTCCAAGAAAATAAAAAAGTGTTTTCACAAACCAGCAGATTCCTTGTACGGTCTTCTATAGAAAAAGGCATCTCATGTTTCTGTTTGCATATGCTGTACTTACTAATCCAAAATGCTCCTTGAACAACTACAGCAAGAGCCTAATAACGGTGATAAGCTTAACCTAAATTAAAAGTTCTTGCACCCCCACCAGGATCAAGCTATTAAAGCAAAGTTTCAGAACATGTTACAATGAACATTCAACCTAACTTCAACCGAAAAGTAGCGAAAAGTACCTAGGTAATGTAACTTTTTAAAACATAAGAACAATGATAGTCAAGACAAAAAAGAATAATATCGTAAGTGTGGTGACGATAATTAACTACCAGAAAAATTATAATGTTGAAGATAATATTTAATAAAGTAACAGTGGATGTATAAATGAATGAACACAATGTGGCTGAACGCTACCTGTGCGTGGCACCAACCTCCAAGGGGGAAGAGAAAAAGTTGGTTCAATTGGCAAGCTCATGCATTTGTCCCAATATGCATTGAAAGTTGTAAAAGCAAGGCCGTTCTCGTCATACACTTCCCATGGTTCGTACAACAGATCACCATTAAAACTTTGCACAGAGATTCCAAGATCCGCCAGCTCATTTTTTATTTTATGATCCCGAATAAGTGAAACAGGATCTGCAAATAAGGCAGTATGCTAAAATGAGGATTATTTGCAGATTATAAAACGTCATTAGCTTTCAGACATCAGAAGGGATCGCCACCACAAAATTTGGAGTTAAGGAAAAACGAGAGTGCTACCAGGTGACGATACATTTATATACAAGTATCCAGAAAAATGCATTGCAATCCAAATGCAACTAAAGAGATTAAAAACCCTGGAAAAACTGTTACAAAGAAGTATATGCACAACATCGTTCATGGAACCCACGGAAGAATGAGGTCAAGTTGATAAATGGTTGCATATGTTCATTCCTTTCATAAAGCCCTCTCATTTTAGGGTATATTCCATAAGTGACCTTGGGGAAAACCAACTAATTACTCCTCTTAGGGCCTTTATACTGCAACAAGACCTAGTTAGACAGAAAAACTATCTTTCTCTTAAGAAATAAGAGTTTACAGTATTCAAAATAGGAATCACAACAAAGAGGAATGGAAGGAAGATAATATCTGTACCCAAAAAAGATCTCATTCCCTATAGATATAAAAGAAAATATCATTTCCAACAGATTACAAAGAGGTAGGTGAGACAAAAACAAAAAGAACTAATTAGAAAGAAAGGCTCTTTCTTTTCTTCGAAAAAAAGGAACAGAAAAAGGTCATTCAAAACATAAATTTCGAAGAGAAAGGTAAGGCAAACACCATTCTTAATGGAGGTGAAACCTCTGTGCCAGTAAAAACGAACTCATTAGAAAGAGCACGCATTCTTTTCTTAAAAAAGGAGCAAAAGGATCATTTAGAATATAGATTTCAAAGAGAAAATAAAACAAAACCCAAACGAACTCATCAGAAAGAGCACGCATTCTTTTCTTAATTGATGATAAAAAAGCTTATCACAAAACAATGAAGAGTGAATAAATTGGATACCTTAATTTGGGTCCTTAATGACCTGATTCATCCCCAGACGACATGAAGATAGGCAAAAGGCTGTGCACATGTGAATTTTGACCCTCCGTGGACCCCATAGTGGAGGGAGCCTCGTGCACTGGGTCGCCCTTTAACAATGAAAAGGTACAAGAAAATATATTTATAGAATTTGAGGATATATACAATGGAATTTTAACTTCAAGGACTATGATCATTGCAGGATAGGTCACGTGAAGAGAAAGACATTAAATAGATGTTGTCGAGTTTGAATTTGTTTATGTCGCAAGAGTATTTGGCAATACATAATACATGCAATCACCAAGATGAGGTTGCCAATTGGATGTGGTGATAAAGTCAAAGCATTTTTTCATTAAAAAAAAATTAAGAATCAAGCAAATAGTAACAGAGTCGTGAAAATCATTGCATTGATGGCCGCATATAGCTAAGATACCGTGAGAGCAGCCACTGAAAAAATAAGGCGGAGAACCATGAAAACTTAAAAGAAAGCCAGGAGAGAATTTGAGGGTGCTCACAAGGATCAAAATTTGCCACAAGGTGGATATGCATACAGATATAAGCTCATAAAGCCAGAATAGCATATATGGACGGCAATATGGGTTATTGATTATGACTATGTTGGCACAGACTTAGTAATCTGCAATCTAGTTTCTTTCACAATTTCTTTTCTTTTCCTTAGAACCCACAGAATTGTTGTCTACTTACAGAATGATGTCAATGTACTTCTCCCAATACAATACACTTTGATTGAGTGTATTACTTTATCCAGAGTTTTGTTCATTTTTTTTCCCTTTTGAGCAAATATTGACATGCAAAAGAATAAACCAAGATTATTCGCATATCTTAGAGGAGTCGGTTATCATTTTCTCACTCTTACAAGCATTCTTGTTGAAATTGATTATGATAACCGTTCTCATCATTTCTTAAATTTGCTGCAAATCTTTCCAAAAGAAAAAGCTCAACTCCTTAAGGTTCCCATATGTAACAGGCTCGTGAAATGATTTAAACTGTCCTACAGTAGAGAAAAATATTAAAAGATCAAGCTGTAACAGATACAAGTACTGTAAAAGATTATCGCTATATTCATAGCTGAAAATCTACCATCAAATTTAAGCAAAAGCATAATAAATGCACATTGTTAGACTATAACAGCAACATGCTGATATGTAGACACTGAAACAGTATCTGTTTCAAAACAGTAATACTAACAGAGAAATAAAGCATCGACAGTATTAAGAAAACTAAACATAGTTGATCATATTCCTAAGTTCAGGAAATGAATTAATAAGTATGATCAGCAAAACTATGAGTAGCCAACAAGCTCTTACATCAACCAACCGAACACGAAAGAACACAGCCAAAACACACAAGATACCACTGAAGCAGGATAACGATGGAAGAGTCAGCATACCATATAGATGGTTATAAACCACTCTAGTGGCCCCAATTGCACCAATGCACTGCAAAAGAGATGCGAGAGTGCTCTCTGCTCTGATCAACACCAGGGGGGCTCCAAGAGACCTCAAGGACCGATCGAGGTGGGCAAGCGACTGCTTCAGCCACCATCGAGACACTCGACCGGGATAAAATTGCCCTTCTTCACCTGGGCACCATATGAAAACAGGGAGCACGCATGCGTCCTTGGAGGCTGCTGCTAAGGCTGGGTTGTCCTCAATCCTCAAGTCCCTCCTAAACCAAACTACGGTCTTGGATGGGCTGTCCATGAATCATATGAATCTCAGACTTCCATGACCAGCTCCAAGAACTCTACTATAACACAAAACCTCACTACTGAAAGCGGTCGAAAAATTAGCAGCACTTCCCTGAGGTGGCCTGCATCAAAAGCTCTTCCATCAAAAAAAGGATACCATCAAAAGCTGGACCAAGTTGGGTAATTGAAGTCCTAAACTGCCTTCAAAGATGTCTAGGAAAGATACCAGAAGGCCCACACCATGTCTGAAGTTCCATCAAAAAGAAAAAAAAAAAGGAAAGAGGAAATAGATGACCAAGACTATACTAAAAATCAATTGGAAACGATACCAAAAATTGCTCCGATCCTTCAAAAACCGCCCTTTCTCTCCGGGTATAAACTCCCACCTAAAGAGGAAATCAACAAAGAATATTTCTTGAAATTGGAAAAGGCAAAGAAGGCGGTCCCGATGAAGAGCCTCTTCCTATACCTTCATCACAATCCTTTCCTTACCTCCCGACTTCGCCTCAAGCCAGCCGTGAATCCCGCACTTCCAACACCGAGCTGTTCCCCTCGGAAACCCTAACACCAGTTCCCACCTTGGCCCCACCAATCAAAGAAAGCCAGAAACATCTACTGAATTAGCGAAGAAGCTTCGCATCACGAGGACCACGAAGACAGGAATTTCTTAGCCCATGTAAATCCATGAGCCCCCACGAGTCCCGGTGAAATCTTAATCCCAAGCCTTCCACATCCGTAAACCGTCTGACCAAACCCGAGTTTACTAGAAGAGACAACAATCCCGAAAAATGTCTTTCCTTCCTAAATCGGAACAGCCCGAATGAGAGCCACCGCCCAAACCCGCGAAGCATAATTTAAGATTAAATAATTTTTCAAAAAAAAAAATAAAGCGATGAGAGGAAGCAGTAATTTGGTTTGATACGGGGAAATAAGAAATTCGATTTTCTTACCAAGCAACATAATTTTGGGCAGAAGATTCAGGCAGGCACGAGAAAGAAAAGAAAAACACTGGACGGTTGGAAGACAACAACTCTATCTATGATAGGTATATTGATGCTGATTAGATATGCATTAGGCTTCATGTCCATCTATCACATGGCGAATATGATGGTACTGAAGATTGAGCGGCTAGTTTGGAGCTTCTTATGAGGCTCGCATAGAGGTGGTCATGGGATACACCTGGTGGCATCAAAAAAAATTTGCCTTCTGTCCATCGAGGATGGTCTTGGGATACTGTGTCTCCTGAAGAGGCGGGAAGCGCTCATCGCCCGGCATGCAGTCCGGTTCATGTTGGAGCCGTAGGGGTTCTAGAGCTGGACCATGGCAACCCGCTATAGGTGGGTGGGCCTTAAGGCTTCGACTCGGGGAGGGCAGAGATGCTCCTTTCCTGTGGCAAGAGATGGGGAGATACATGCCTGCTGTATTGGCTCACACCAAATGATTAATAGGCGATGGGCGGAGTATTGATGTGGCTGGTGAGCCATGGGTGGATGCCTTCCTCTTGCAGCATTAGCCGACTACGATCAGTGTTAAGGCAGCGAAGGGCATGCGTGTATGTGATCTCCTTGTTCCCGGGGGGGGGCTGCATGAGACGAGGCTTGGTTGTTTCAGCTTTTCGGGGAGCATTTTGCGGACAAGGTCCGATCTCTTCCGATACCAGAGTGTGCAGATCCAGATATCCGAGTTTGGAGTACCTTGAGTAGGACTGGCATTAGGGTGGGAGATCTTTCCCACATCCTTCGACAAGAGTATGAGTCGGGGCCAGACTGTGCCTGAATTTAGCACATGGGACTTCATTCGAGGGTAGTATTGTTTCCTTTGAAAGGTGGTTTGGGATCGTCTTCCGACGAGAGCAGTACTCAACGGACGACGACTGAGGATTTCTTCAGAGTATGGGGAGTGTGGTGTGGATGAGATGGTAGACCATACAAAATTTCAGTACACATGAGCGAGTATGACTTGGCACTTGGCAGGGATCCCACAGGAGGTTTGGGGTCAAGGGGATCAATTCCTACAGGCCATACGTCAATGGTCGAAGTCTCCATTGCTTTGCTAGGAGGCAGTTAGAGCGACTTACACGACATACGATATCTGGCTGGCAAGGAACACCTGAATCTTTAGCGAACATAGTATGTTACCGAGGCTTGTGGTGAAGAGCGCCCGAGCGCAGGCAGCGGAAATCAATCATATCACACCCGTTGGAGGCACTTTGACAGTTCAGGACATCTGGGGTTCCTATTCTGCTCCAGTAGCACCCTGCACGATGTTTTTCACCTGGGAGCCCCCCACCTCCGAGTTTTCTTAAGGTCAACTTCGATGGATCTGTCTTGGACGGAGGCATGAGGGTAGGCGCGGGTTTTGTTATACGGGACCCGTACGCCAGGGTGGTGGTTGCAGGTGGCTGTCGACTATTCGACATCTCGGTTTTCAGTACGGAGCTGAAAGCTGCTTGGGCAGGCCTTCGTCATGCCCGGTGCAATTTACGAGCCATCTTTATTTTTCTGGAAGGTGACTCGGCCACGGTCATCAGTTGGATCCGGGGGAGCTCAAGCATGTTTTCCAAAAAACCAATGAAGTTGTAAATTGGGTGGCTGCTCATGTAGCCGGTCATTTCGGTAGTACCTCGTAGGCTAGAGACGGAAAATTACTCTAGGCACTTCGAAGCATTTTATTTTTTGATTTTTTTTTTGATGCATCCAAACTCAGTATGGTCTATCCGTTTTAGCCCAAAAAAAAAAAAAAAAAAAAAAAAAAAAAAAAAAAAAAAAAAAAAAAAAAAAAAAAAAAAAAAAAAAAAAAACGAGGGAGGGGGAGGAGAAAAGCGCTTCTTTTTCTTGTTTTATTGTCCCGCGGTGCCCCATAAATCCATAATGGACGGATATCACGTGAAGGCGGCTGCATCTGCCGCTCTCGGTTCTCTTGCCTTGTCGCGCGAAAGAAGGATTCCACTTCTTTGGGGCAAATCCACCGTTGGATCATCAGTCGGACAGCTCTCAAAGCCATCGGTGAATCCTTCTTCCCGCGAAGGATACAGCTACGGCCTCGCCCATGCTGAAGGGGCCCCACGACCACCCCACCTACTCCGAGCTCCGGCCTATGAAATGCGTTAGACGCGGGTGCGAAACCTTTCGCTCACTTCTCGTCTACTTTTCTGGGATGGGAGGTCATATCAGCCATCATCTCATCAACTCAGACACACCCCGTGATTTTGTACCACATCTGATTTAGGTTTCTCGGCAACGTTCTTCCGTGATTCAATGATGTACATACCTCAAGCTCTCAATTTAATCTAGATTGGTGGTGCTCATAAGCAACAAGTAAAATGCAAACATTGTTACGTCGTTGATTTCAATTACAAGAACATCATTTTTTTCCTGTAAGAGAGAAAGTAAAAAAAATTCTGATGCGCTAGGAACAGATACGGTCTAGTGATAGCGCGGCAAATTATTGGCCACATGGTATCGACCACGTTGCTGCGCATGTCTCAATCATCTCAGTCCTTTTCCCGTAGACATCTTTTGTTTCATTAGACTTCAGAAAAAAAGCCGAAATGCTTGATTGGGTTCGGATATAATTTCTCTAATAACGCTGATGAGGTGAGAAAGAAAGCCCAACTAAACCGTATTAGCCATGCCCGAAGGAGAAATTATATTCCACGTGACCTGCAACCGCATCACGCCATTAATTACACCCACTCATTTTTATAGGCGGTGCAATCCATCAAAATGAATGCATGATGAATATGATTCACAGAAACAAACAGCATTGGCAGGGCTTAGGGCTTACGTCCGAGTAGACTTTGCATGTTACGGCATCATTTCCGAGAATACCAACGGTAACAAGTTACTTGGCCTTCAAAACCTGGGCCAAGTACCCATTGGAGACAAATACATAGCCGATGAAGATGCAGAAAGCTCACATTGCCGTAGCTTGTTTCTTTGATTCCGTAATAATAAACTATATAATTGACTGTGATGCTTTTTAGTGCAACATAGAATTTAAAACTGCAGATTGAGGAACCGCAGTCAAATAATAGCCTTTTCAAACAAAACCAGCTTCAAAAACAAGCATGCACAGGCTGGTTCGTCCATACAACTCGAACAACAGCGAGAGCATGAAAACTAATCTCAGCATATCAAAATTAACATAGACTCAACTCCAGAAGCTAACTCCTCCATCCTAAATCGGAACCGGCACCCTTCTCCTTTTTTTTTTTCTCTTTTGTTCTACCCGAAAAGCGGTTAAGCACCTTTGCAGAGTGAAGACTTCGCCGACATACTGAGGACGCTTGGTATAGGGTGATCGTCCCAGAATCAAGGATGATGTCGGTGGAGGTGATGAGATCACTGGGGGCATTTGGTATGGGATGATCGTCCCAGGATCAAAGATGATGTGGATGAAGGTGATGAGATCACCACATTTGGTTGCACCACGGTGATCCTAAATCACCTCCACTCCTCAAATCACTGCCCAACTCGGTGATGAGATACCCGTCCTTGAGGTCGGAAATCCAAGATCACTCCAAGGCAGTGATCCTGAGTTGAAAGTTAAAGATAAAATTACCCTCAATTTGGCAAAAAATTGATATATCAATATACCATCAATATATTATGTCAATATTATATATATATAATATTATGTTGATATTATATATTATATTATAATATATTAACTTTTTTTTTAAACGGCAATTCATTTCCACAAAATCAAAATCAAATACATTCTGCCAAGTCAGAGGAAAGTAAACAGTGCAACAAGTAGGGAACACCAGTTAGACTCGTCCAGATGACGTCCCCAGAGTGACGAGCCACATATGAGGTAACCCAGTCCGGAGTTCTGTTCACCTCACGATACACATGACCAATCTGGACAGCTAGCATCTCCTGAACTAGTCTGCGGATATCCCGAATCAATGGGTGGCCATCACCATACTCCTCGTATCCAGTCAATCATTGTGGCAGAGTCTCCCTTAATGCACAATCTATCGACGTCCAGCACACATCTCGCATATCGGATGCCCTCCCAAGCAGCTCGTAGCTCCACCCCAATAGTCAATCCTGGAGTGCTCCGACCTCAGCTGCAATCAATCTATCATACTGGTCCTTAATAACAAAGCCAACTCCTCCAGAAGCTTTATCCATCGCCATACCGCCATCAAAATTCATCTTAAGAAAACCAGGGGGTGAGGGTACCCAAGAAAGAGAAGCATACCTACATGCTGAAACAGGAGAAAAGGTACCCCAGATGTCCCTAGCCAACTACTAATCATATTATTATCCTATTATTATTGAAGGATAATTTAAAATTATAGTAGAAATATATTATTATATTTTATATTTATATAATGAAAATATTTAATATATTACTCCTATTTACCTTATTTTCTTAATCAAAATATTATTAGTATTAAAAAATCTATCATAAGTATAAATAAAAATATTAATTCTATAACGAAAATAACATATTTTTATAAGATTAATAATTTATAAGAGTAATAAATATATTTTTATATAATATATTAATAATTAATATATTAAATATATAATATTTCATTATAATATATTTTATATGATTAATAAATATATGATGGTACTGCGATGATGGGAATCGATCTGGACATTTGAGTCCAAAACATTTAAGTATATTTCTTATTATTATGAAGAACTCATTTCAGACAGACTCGAGACATCTCCAACCTGAGACGAGCCGACTCATAGAAAGGCCGAAACATCTCCAAATCTGCTAGAACTCCAACGGCTAGTTTGTCAGAATATTCAGAAGTGGCAGAATGGTTCTATTTTTATCTCTAACGACTATTTTTCTGGTAGAAGACTATATGAAGGTGGTTTTAACAGTTTTTTAACAGGTATTCAAGGGATTTAAGGAATCATTAAGTGCATTTAATAGATATACCACATAAAAGTATTCAAAGGCCATTCAAAGCAATGTGGTTGAATTCAAAGCTTCCTCTCCAATCAAAGCTGCCTCAGTGATCTTCAAGTTCGTTTGAAATCAAAAGAGGATCAAGTAAAGGAGAAACCAAAGTTCTTCAAGCAGCGATCATTGCTCATAGACTTTCTTCCTTTACTCTTTTATTTATATTGCTATATTGCTTGTATAAAGAAGCTTGTAATTGTTCAAAAACAATCTTTCATCATCTTGTAACTTGATTCAATCAGGGAAGATTGAATTAAGGGGTTAAGGTTTTATCCAAGTCCGTGAATTGGATTGTATTCAACTAAGGTTAGTTGATGTTTGATTTTAAGTTGGTGATCCAGGAAAAACCAACTAGGTTCGCTGTGATCCCAGGAAAACAACGAGTTAGGTTGTGAACTCGTAAAATAACCGGACTGTAATATGAGGCTTATAATGAATTCCCAGGTGAGCTTGGGAAGTGGACGTAAGAATAAGAGTTAGCTCCGAACTACTATAAAATCATGTATGTTTATGTTGTGACTTATTGTTCTTTTGTCTTTACTACTTTTTTATTATTGTTTTACTTGCATCTGCTTAAAATCAAGAAAGCTTTCTTTCATTAAATAAAATTGAATAGCATACCCCCCCCGGGGTTCTCTTCTGAGCAACTCTATCTTTCTCACCCAACCCCACCCCCCGGGTTTTCTTCTGGGCACCTCTCTCGTTCTCACTCCTCCCGCTAAATTTAAATTTCTGGTACCCGGTCCGGCCTTTCACAACACGCGGTCAATGCCGATTAAATTCAAACGGTCAATTTTTTTGAAAGAAAAACCTGGTGGCGATGGTATTCTTCTTCTAGACTTTTCCACGTGACAAAATGGAGGTCATGATCTGATTATTTTCTCCCTAGGGGTCTTAAATTGGTAAGCAGGTTGATCTAAATGCTACTGCAATGATGGGAATCGATCCAGACCGTTCACCTAAGACTAGTCAACAGAGCTCTGCCATCCATTTGGTGGTCCTCTTCCTATATAAAAGGCGATAAGGGAATAATCTCATATAGGGGCTGAGAAGCTACCACGCGGTTGCCAATGTTATTATCATTATTTATAGGTCAACACAAACAGAAGAAAGGGACAAAGGTAACACAGACTTGAGACTAGGAGATAAATTATTTTGTTGGATTGATGGCTGATGAAGGTGTAACTCAAAAATGGATTTCTGAGAACAATTACCTGACAGTTGGGAGTTATAAAACAGTTTTTCTTTGAATTAAAAAGAAAAGAAAATTCTGCTAGGTGACACTTGATTTAGTTCCAATTTTTGAGAATGGATCAACGGGAGCAAACATTCTGAAGCTTATGCCACACATCTGCCTTGTGCATAGCTTTCTAATCTTGACTGTTCTGAATACTTTCTTCATTAGTCCAACAACCTTTTTTTTATCTCTTCTCCCAAAATAATGATGACGACAGTGATGACGATGATGATTGGTTGAGCAAATTAAATGAGTACAATTGAATGCCGAAGTTTCTACTGGACCAAGTGAATAATATATCCTCAAGGTCCCAAAAGTTCTAAGGAGAAATTATCACTGCTTGTGATCTTTAGGGCCTATTTGTTGGTGGGTAAATATCATAAAACAAGTTGGTCAACCTTTTCATTGACCAGCTCGTATTCTCACGCTCCACTAGATCGGTAAGTTATTTTTTCACAGATAACATTTACCCATAAAATGGAAAAAAAGTCTTACCGCCCTAGGAGATTGGTAAGTCATTTTTCCATCAACCAAGAAATATCTTTTTTTTATTTTGTTCCTAAATACCCCTAACATGATGATGATGATGATAATAATAATAATAATATATAATATATAATATTACTATTTTATTATATGATAATATATGATATTAAAATATAATATATTATTATATTAATAATATAGCATATTATGATTATATAATATATTTTAATAATATAATACAATATAATATAATATTTAATAATGAAGGATATTATAAAAAATGTGGATAGATCTTAGCAACTTATTCAGTAAAATAATAATGCAAAAGAACATAGGTAAAAAATTTTTCAGCTATTTTTCAATGCATAGAAGAACATGGATAAATTACTTTTCCATCTAAATGTTGCCTCTGAAGTATTTACTCCGGAAAAAATAGCTTTTTGGTTAGTGTTTTACCCTCCAAAGAATGGGCCCTCAGAGAGGGTGGTCTAGGGGGCTTCTTATGGGGCTCACATGGAGGGGGCCGTGGGGTGCACCTGGTGGCATGGGAGAGTATCTGCCTCTCCCTCAGAGAGGGTGGTCTAGGGGTGGTGTCTCTCCTGGAGAGACGAGAGCTGCTCCTTGCCCAGCATGCTTCCCGCTTCATCCTGGAGCCGTAGGGGTTTTGGAGCCGGATTATGACTATCCGTTATGGGGGTAGGCCCAAAGGGCTGGGCCCGAGGAGGGCGGAGATGCTCCTTTTTATGGCGTGAGATAGCGAGGTACTTGCCATTGGTGTCGAGTCACACCCGATGGCTGATAGGCGACGAACGTAGCATCGATGTAGCCGGAGACCCATGGGTCGATGGCCTTCCTCTGCGGCTTTGGCCGACTACGGTTAGTGTCGAGGATGGGGAGGGTCTACAGGTCTGTGATCTCATGACCCCCGGGGTGGCTGGCTGGGATGAGATTCAGTTGGCCCGTTTCTTCGGGCAGCATTTGGCGGAGCGGGTCCGCTCACTCCCTTTACCACAGAGTGGCGGACCAGATGTACGTGTGTGGTGTTCCTCGACCAGATCCAGGGTCAGGATGGGCGATCTCTCCCGCATCCTTAGGCGGGAGTACGAGCCTGGCCCGAATTGTGCCTGGATCTGGCGATTGGGGCTCCACCCGAGGGTTGCATTGTTCCTCTGGAAGGTGGTCTGGAACCGTCTTCCTACGAGAGCTGTACTTGGAGGTCGAGGTGTGAGGATCCCATTGGTGTGTGGGGCTTGTGGTGTGGCCGAGACGGTGGACTATGCTCTGTTTCGGTGCACATGGGCTAGGGGTACTTGGCATCTAGCAGGGGTCCCACATGTGATATGGCGTTGTAGGGACCTGTTATTACAGGCCATGCGTCAGGGATCGGAGTCCTCGGTGCTTCGTCAGGAGGCTGTTCGAGCGAGCTGCACTGCCTACCAGATCTGGTTGGCTAAGAATGCTCGCACCTTCGGCAAACGACGTATGTCACCGCGATTTGTGGTCGAGAGTGCCCGCGTTCAGGCGGCAGAACTGTGTTACACCATCCCTATTGGAGGGACCTTGATAACTCGGAACATCTAGGGTTTCTACTCTGCTTCGGCAGTATCCCGTACGGTGTTTTTCACCTGGGAGCCCCCACCCCCGAGTTTCCTCAAGGTCAACTTTGATGGGTCTATTTTGGATGGTGGCATGCGGGGAGGTGCGGATTTTGTTATTCGGGACCCGTCTGCCAGGGTTGTGGCTGTCAGTGGAAGTCAGTTATTTGACACTTCGGTTTCGAGTGCGGAGCTGAGAGCAGCCTGGGCGGGCCTTCGCCATGCCCGGTGTGTCTTACAGGCTAGGTCCATCATCCTGGAGGGTG
>JAOXJJ010000481.1:613220-633216 GCA_025769935.1 Phoenix roebelenii
TAATAATTAATATATTGATAAATATATTAATATTTTATTATAATATATTTTATATGATTAATAAATATATGATAAGGTCTACTAAAAGTAGAATATATGACAAAATTATAGAATTATTATTAAAATTAGCATATTGACTTACATTTTTGATTCATGAGAATTAAAAATACATAAAAAATTCATCTAAGATATATCAAGGATATTTGTAGTATTATGTGGTAGGTGATTTGGATCTTCATACCATACCAAACAAGTTACTCATGAATATCCGAAGATTGTTAATTATTGGACCATGGCCTGCCAAATACATAGTTCTTAGATCACAGAGGATCAAATCACCCCAGCATTCGGATCACCGAAGATCTTAAATCACCGTGGTGATCCTGTTGGGGTTACCAAACGCCCCCACACCGACATGGTGACCGTATGAATGCAAGTGAGGCAACACAGTTAACACAGGGCACACCAAATAAGAGAGCAGATGAAATTTTAATATATTATATGGTCTCCAAGTTACGGTATACATATAGATGTTTCCGATTCATAAAAGCACCCAGGTCTTTATCAACTACTTCAAACCCATCTCTCTAGCTGAAAAGCATAATTAAGGTAGCGTTTCATTGCTTCCACCAGCCTTCTTAGCTACACTTATTATTCAGGATCCCATACATGATCTCATAATCAGATGTCTCGGGACAAGACACCACACGACATCTGTTGGCAGAAACCCAGCTATTCATTGAGATGAAGTTAGTTTTGTGGGTTCTACATGCCTAATTAGCACGGTCTCTAAGAACTTCGAGATCCATCTCTGTAGGGTCAGTGGCCTGAATCTCGTAATGGACGCCATCAAGCTCATGGCGAAATCTGTCTTTGGATGTGGCATACAACATCTTAGAACGGATGCGGGCGACAGATGGAGACCTGTTCAGCAGGCAAATAAAAATATTCGAGATTTGGAAGAAAAGAAACACGTAGCTAATGCAGTTCATTGTCATGTTTACAAGAAAAATCATGATGATGAAATTAACGTGCCTTACCTCATTTGGTTGGAGTTGGCAGCACCATGGATTACAAAAACAAGTGAAATGCTAATATGGTACATGAAACTATAATCTAACCAAAGAACTGAGCAAATGGAGAATCATTAATGACAATAGTGTTATAGTAGAAGCAACATGTAACAGTATATGAAGTAGATAAAAGGTGAAATAAGTGAAAACTAGAAGAAACAGCTATGCAATATTGGAACTCAAACGACTAAAACAACTCATTTTACACAAGTAACAAGTGACGGTGAAAATAGAAGACACAAAATAATGCACATTAAAACGTATCACGAGCACGTCATCATTTCTGCAGTTCAACAACATAATACATGAAGAAGTGAACCAGCAATATAACCTCTGGAAGTGTAAGGTATTCATGTATACAGCAGCACATCTTTTAGCTCAAACAATGCTACCCTAATATGGTAAGAATGATTTCGAGGTTGACATGTTATTGTGCAACAAAGTGAAATATTTACTAACACAAACATTAAAGCAGTTTCCATCAGACCATGATAGCAAGAGTGGTACTCTTATTGGGATCAATCATGCCTTGCATGAATAGGAGCTCAAAAGATTCAGAAGAAGTAAAAATGAAGATGATCTTTATACTCTTATTGTCATGAAATATTACTCATTTCAGCTACTCAATCACAAATATGGAATGTACACACATAAGTTTGCTTATACACACACAAGTTTGCTTCCAAGGGCAAAATTATAACAGCTAACATGTTGAATAAAAGAAGGGATCTAGACTAGAATCCTATAGTATGGTAGTCTACATCCATCCTTCCCTTTAACCTGTCAGCTGTTATCTGCAGCAACTGTCAAGCAACTTCCAGCTGGTTGTTTTGCCTCCTGTCCTCACTTTGGGCTAGATCAGATACAGTGTCAGTTTCAGGCTCAACACTCTTTACAATTCCTGGATAATACAAGTCTAATCCCCTGTAAATCAAGTCAACTCTAATGGACAAATGTATGATCCATCAAAGTTTGAGGAAGCTCTATAACAAGTTATCAACCTAAAGATGGTTAATATACATCATGAAAGAAACTTATTTCTTTCATATGCATCATATTCACACAAAGTTGTGACTTATGTCCTCAACTTACAAAGGCTGTAATGCACTTGCGCAGAGAAGGACACAAAGTACTTAATTTGAAGAATAAGAGCAACCAAGGGTTCAACTTTAACCTGTCCTTCAAAGTAGAGAATCCATAGTCCCTAGCACACTAGAAAAGCTAAAATGAAAGTTTACTGGCAATAGAAGGGGTCTGTTACTGACCTGTAATGAAATTCAAAAGACAGAAGTTTCATGTGCTGAAAATTTAATGTGCCAAGCAGAAACAGTTCGCAAATAGGGAATAGTGCACGTAGCAATAGAGGGGTGAATTATGGATTGAATTAGGATATTGATGTTGGGTATTTGACGGAGAAACTATTGAATGAGCACCCATATAAAAGTCAGATTTCAGATCAGTTCAAAAAAGCTATATGAGAATAAAGATTCAAGCAAGTAAAAGTGTGCACGAGAGATCGAGGGAATAATCACAGCAGAAATTTAATGTTGACCCCCTTTATGCATAGATTCGCAGCAGGTTTATCGCAGTAAAACAGAGAACATAAAGAAGCACATAACATTGTCTTAAAGAAAAAGGGAATTGGGGAAGGGAAATGAATGAGATAAAGAGAGAAATTAGACAGGGAACAGTTGGCTAAACCTGACTTCAACATTTTTTCCTTTCACTGAAAAGAAACCAGGCATAGACCCTTGTCTAGTGGTTAGCCATAAGGTTTTTATGGCCCCTATAAGACTTCATCAGTAATCTAGGCGTCCTATACAAATGGAAACTATATTTCCTAATGAAATCGGTAAGCAACCTTATCTTCCTACTTATCTCTCATTAAGACCCTACAAACATAGGATTTAACGTACATCCAATCAACCACATGGACCAACTTGGACTCCCAAGAGAAACAAAAAAGGAAAGATTTGGGCACTCATCATTGTGCATGGTAGTTCAGCATGAGGGATGACATGAACAGTAATCTTCTAGTGAAAGGATTTCTAGTTTTAAAATAAAACTTTCTAAAACATTATTAACCAATTTTATACCCAAAACACTTAAAATCAGCAGGCTTAAAGTTTGTCCATCAAGCATGGAGTCTACAATGATGTTTATGTAAATGCATGTCACACAGCCTATCACTCTACAAGGATACCACCTCGTAGGCACCATATGGACATCAGTGGCTGTTAAGTCAGACTCTATCTGTCTATTCATGCGTCTCCACAAACCATGCATGTAACTGTGTTTAAGACATAATCTATCTTCTTAAAGAATTATTTTAAATAAGCAATGAATGGATTCCTTGGAAGCATAAGAAACAAAATGGAAGATTGCAAAACTCACGAATCTTTGAGGAAAAAAAAAGCCAGAAGATGAAATGATAGACCTTAAATAGGGCATAAGATGAGGAACCAATAGTTTATGACAAGGTAGACATTCTTTAGATAGTTCTCGTCTCGAATGGAGGACTGGAGGCCTTGTAATCAACAATGAAAACTTTATATTCCATGACTGTGTACTGCACTCATAAGCCTACTGAGTGAACTGGCTAGCTGGTAAGACATTAAGCTCCATCGTATAGAGTTTTCTCATACGTACCATTCAAGCTTTGTTGAATCTATAAATAGATAAGCAACACGGTAATACTGCTGATAAGTGCTTGACAGACAGGTTCGACCACTAGACTACTTGTGTGAGAGAATGGAAAGGGGGTTAAAATACACTGGTAAGTTACAAAATAAAACTACTTGAAAAGCAGGATTCATTTGCATATATGTATCTGAGCGGGTCGGATGCATTCTAAGGGCCAAGCGATTGAGTGTTGAGAGCAAGCAATTTTAATTTTCCACCATTTAAGAAGACAGTACCATCTAAACCGATATCTGAAAGTTGCAATGTATTAAAAGAAAAAAGCAAAAAAAAAAAGATACACTTGTGTCAAAGCAACAAATTGCACATTCAACCAGGACCAAGAATCATCAATTTTACAATTACGAAGCCATCTCCACCAGGTTATGCAAGAAAAGCTAATAATGTTAATGTCACTGATATAAAAAGATAATGTGCAGCAGAAATGTTTTGTTTCAGAATAGTTTCCTACAAGATGTGAGAAGCAAGGGTTCGGTAAATGGAAATCAAGCATGTCATGGGAGCAGCATGAAGTAACAGTCGACAGAAGCTAAGAGATAGGTTTCAGAAAAAAACAGACCATGAGATAAAGAAAATCTTGCTCTTCTGACAATTGTCTTCGGTCACAAAATCAAAATCATACACAGCATAGCGGCAATCGTTCGCAGGCAGGGCTGCCGTGAAATCATCATAACTCTCCCCCGGGCCACCTGTCTTCTCGACCACAACCTCTTTTTTCTTTTCATCGATCATGAATATCACATAGCGATGCACTTTCTTCCTCTTCAGTTCCAGGAAAGTGCTCTTGCTATCGACAGCCACTCCCATCCCAGAAGATGCATTCGACTGCAAACCCATTCCCACAGTAATTATAACACTTTCAACCAAAAGGTCGTCACATAGCCGATTCATCATTAGCAAACCATATAAACTATACATCTCACAAAGATCAGCAATCCATCTTTCGAAATCTTCATCAAACATGAGGCAAGATTAAGTAGAATTGTGAATCAAAAAATTCTATGATCAGACAACAGAATTTATTCAAGTCTAACAGCCCTCCACAATCTTTATTTGCAAATTGGGCTAAAAATCAAGAATCTCCACCAAGATTTGCTTTGAAAAAAAATTGATCAAAAAGCATAATCTTGAAATAAACTAAAATTATCTTGAACAAAATCCCCTTAAATCAGAAATAAAATTGAGATTATAAGGGAAAAATTGTCAGATCACTGACAATAGGTTCCGTGCAACAAAGCTCTCGCCTCTCGGATTAAGAAATCCACACCAAATCGGCCCTAATTTACAGAGATAACACAAAAAGATCAGTCATTCACATCGCCCTGAAACACTAGATACACCAAAATTTAGACCGGAAAAGGCCCGATCAGATCTCAACGAAACCAGAAGCACGCTATTCCTCGCGAAACCTAATCTAACAAACAAATAAAAATCAGCAGCGTTCCGGCGCTTACCGATCGGAACGACAGAGATCTGAGCGACATGGCTGGTCCTTCTCGTCTCAAAGAATGACGGATGGAGATCGAGAGACGCGAGGAGAGGGGAATGAGCCGGACTGAGATTCTCGGCTACAAGAAACGAACAAGAATGATGGTAGAACAAAGATGGAAAAAGAAAAGAAAGGAATATATCTCTTTATTTTAGCCATATTTTATTCGTTTTTAATCTTCGATAAAGACCAAATTAAAAAAGATTAAAACATTGAGCTCCGAGAAGGAGAGCGGCTGGGGGCGGTGGTTAATTCCAAAACCACCAGAAAAACAACCGCAAAATAAACCCAATCGGCAGCTTAGCGCGGCGGCTTTAAATGCGATTAAATGCTTCACTCGCCGGAGGAGGTAAAAAACCGAGCGACTCGTCGCGTCGCGTCGGTTGGCTGCTTGGCGTACGGAGTTATATCCAAAATTAGGCGATGAACTAGTGACACGTAGATAATGGAACGGGGAATGCGAACGTGGCTTTTTTGGATTTGCTGTCTCCCGTGTTCCACGTATGCTGTAGTTGATGGAGACGTGCTCACTGAGGAGACAGCTGGCTGCAGTCGCTTTCCGCATATAATATCGTCCGGACATGAGCATAGTAATTAATGTACGGCCAATAAATGGGTGGGGCTGGTGTGCGAAGTGTTGCATTCGTTGCAACGCTTGCTCATCGTAAATGGTGAGATGGCCCGCACGGGCACCCGTCCATGTTTGGTTGGCTCACGTGTCAGATTCATGTTCACATTATTCCTTGCACACAAAAAAAAATCTTCATCAAAATATTTTTTTCTCAGCTGATACCTAATTACATAATATCTAAAAAATAATTTTTTATATTTAGTTAATCATAAAAAAATTACGTGAAACATCTACTATATTTTTTTTAATAAATAGAAAGATCTTACGCAATCTATCTAAAAATTTAAAAATATTTTTTTAAAAATTATTCTAATTTTTAATAGGTGAAAATTAGACTTTTTACTATTTTTATGTATTTTTTTCATAAAAGATAAAAATTTTATTTTGATAAAAAAATAATTTTTGTTTTTTTTTGAAGACTTCCTTTATTTCCTAGTTGATTTTTTTTTCTCGAATCACACTAATGCTTAACATTTGATTAATCATTTAGCTATGTATTCTTTGAATAAACTCTATATGGAAAAGAGTTAGAACGGACTAGCATTTGGATGGACGCACTACTTCTAATCTTAAAGTAAGAATATTATACATCTCCTAGCTAGAAGAACTCTCCAATTGCTTCTATAAACATTAGTGAATGGGTAGTTTATCCAAAGATAATATAATGGGGCATCCAATTGAAATGCTGGATTCTCATTAAAAAAAAGTAGGATTTTTTGCATGGATACCCTTCTAAATATCAAATTTTACATGAATACCCTTCCAAAATTGATATTTACATGTATACCCTCGTAAAACTCTGTTATTATACAAATGCCCGACAGTTGTTCTAACAGTGTTAAAAAAATCATATTTATATTAATTAAAAATAAATTAAAATTTTAAAATTATGCTATTGTCCTTGTCTTTTTTTTATTATCGAGATCGCGATCTATTTGCATGTCTACCTATTAAGGATATTTTAGTTATTTTAATTTGAAATCGTTAATTTTTTAACATCGTTAGATAGCATGAGTACATATGCAAAAATAAAAAAAAGGATAAAATGACAAAACAAGTATTTTACGAAGGTATATATGCAAGTATCAATTTTGGAAGGATATTCATGCAAAATCCGATATTTAGGAGGGTATTCATGAAAAAAACCCAAAAAAGTAAAACCATATATTATAATAATTTATTATATTATATTATTAATATCTATCATCCACTAAAAATTTACTATAGTAATTTATTGTCTAATATTTATTACCCATTAGATAAAATATTGTAATGTATTTTATTCAGAATTTTAATATAAAAATCTAATAATATTATCATGCTGATATAAACTGTATTAATTGCTTGATATTATATGAGAAGATAATAAATTATTTTAATATTTTAACATTACATGATCATAATGTTAATATAAGGTATCTAATATTATACATTATTTCATTAGCATTCATTACTATTCATATTTTAAGATATTTAATATTATACATTATTCATAGTATGATGGTTCTCGTTCATATGCATTGTTAACTATAACATAATTATATTATTCAAACATATTGTTTCAATAACATTGTTACCACAACTGTTATAATTATTATATTATATATATTTATATTGATGTTATTTATCATGGGTTTTGCTGCAATGCTTCCCAAATTCTATACGTTTTTTGAAATACTTGCTGTTAGTTTCCAAATAAGCAATGTAGATTGCTCGCTAAATCACTATTGATAATCAATTTTGAGTGATAGAATTAGCGGCAAGTACTGAAATTATGAATGAGTTGAAAGGCAGATATATTAGCATGCCAATTACTAATTGCAAACCTAGTTTTGTTTGTTTAATATATTGCCACCATTTCCATCCCATCCCAAACAAGCTAGAAAACTCAAGATTCTCGAAAAGCTCATTTGATCTAGGTAGAGGACGGCCTACCAAATTTGATCGAATGAGGTTCGGATGCATGTACAAGTGTACCACTGGCATTTAGCTAGCGGATAAAGTATGGATTGAATAGAGGATAAAAAGTAGTGTGGATTTAAATGCTTTAACCTTCAAGAAATTTCACCACGTCATACCACCATTCAAAGAAAATGAAGCACTAGGCTATAGTATGGGTGTAGCATTAGACTACAATAATGGTGTAGCTCTGAGATATGGTAGAAAACTAACTTCCATTTTCTTCTAGAATAAACGACTAGGTAAAGATAAAGATAAACTGGGACGTGTCTAGTTTGCGACAGGAATTGAAATCGACATAGATTGGAATGAGAATCGAAATGGTCATATCTCCTGACATATTTGGTTCATGATCGAAATTTGTGTCGGAATGAAATTTGAATACCAAAGGACGGTAGGGATTGGATTTTGGAGGATTGGAGTATATTCCTATTTTCTCCTGAAATCAAAATAGAAATGAGACTCTTCCAAACCAAACGGTGAAAATATGAGTCACTCATTTCTATACCCAATCTAGAATCCAACTCTCCCAACCAAACATGCCTCGATTGGATTGATTGTTGAAGATTTTTATAGAATATAATTTTACTGATTTATACTAATACAAAATAACAGCACATAAACAAAATCACTACAGACAAAGAAAATAACTAACCTAACCACCCTGACAAAATAACTACTGTCTATCACTATGCATCCATACAAATACAGCCATATTTGTAACTGTTGAACCGATAGTCATATTTGGCGGTCTTTAACTCATATTGATATAGTTTTTGTTGGCCCTCTCCCCCTAATCAATCTATAATATTGGTCTCAATCCTTGAGACTATGAGATTGGTATTATTGGTTTGGTCTTTATTATTTTAATCCATATAGTATTTAATTGTAGCAGCCACCATCTAGATCGTTGACATGTGATATAAACAAAAAAATAATACTAAAATGACCTCTGCTTTATCCTTTTACTTGGCAGTGGTGAGACTTACGAGAAGATGCAGTGCACTGGTAGGACCCCACAAATAAATAAAATATAAAAATACAAAAAGCAACCGGCGACCAATTTATGTCTCTGAGAAGCAAAAATATTTGCAAACGAGGCTGCAAATTTATGTCCCTGAGCTAGGTCACAAAAGATTTACTACTGTCACAAACCAATCCAAAAAAAAAAAAAAAAAGCTAAGAGTGTTAAACTAGTTAAATAGGTTATGTTTACAAGGAAAAATTATTGATCTAGGGCATCCTTTGGAAGCCCAAGATGGTCGCAAGATCAAAAAAAATGTTGGACAAAAGTTATTGCTACAGGGTATTCTTACTGGCAAAGACAATTACATATTTTTTTAAAAAAAACAAAGATGCGACAAGAAACATTTCTTATCCAGCAAATGAGTAATCATGATGTTTGTTTCTTGATGCATTACATAAAGAGCTTTTTAAAATTTCCCTTGCCGATTATGTTATGAAACTAAAAATATAGATCAAGAAAGATAAATTGAAGGTAATGAAGTGTAGCAAGCATTGACTACTTCAAAAGATCTAGCTTGACTCTTCCAATTGTCCTCTCCTTTGAGTCCTTAATGACTCCCCCCTCCTATGGTCGGATATATAAGCATATCAGAGGCTGAAGTCACAATTAGTTTTCCGTTTAAATAAATTATATTTTTTTTTGTTTTTCAAAATCCTCTATATATTTATCAGCACAATCCATCTTAATAAAAATTATTTAAATTAAAACTCCATGCTTGCTATTCTTTTAATTAACTCAGTAAGTAGTGAATCAAAAAAAATAGAATTATGTTATGTCATAGGACAGTACAAACGTACCGTATCGTATCGGTTCGATATTAATACTAGTACCAATGGCGTGCCAATTTTTGATATACCAAAAAAATTTTATACCGTATCATATTGATATTATACTAGTATAACACCGGTGTGATGAATCGAGCTAATATTCTAATAACCATTAATGCACCAACTAAGCTTTTAAACCCACACAAATGGAGGTGTCAATTGTTCTCAATTATAATGGGGCAGGTTTTGGCAACGGAGAGAGGTATTACCCATCGTGGATCCAGAAACTGGTGCAGCGGGTGGTATTACCCACCCCGAGCCCACCCAAACCATATATAAGCCGCCTTTCTCCGGGGCTTCCCCCGGACAAATAAATACCTATCGTTATGTCCACAGCGGCGGAAGGCAACGGCAGCGGGAGTCCGTAGAAAGATGTGGATTCCGGCGTTATTTAAAACTCTTGGCTGAGTTAGCCAGCCGGCCGGCCCTCCATCAGGTCTTCTTGAAGACCAAACTACGAGCGGCAAATCTATAACGGGATTTTCTTTCTTCGCCTCTCTCCTTTCTTCTTGTTCCAGGGAATACTCAGAAGCCGAGGCTTCCCATGGATTTCATACTGGTAAAAACAAGAACACATTCGAATCCCTAATTTTCTAACTATCTCATGCTCGATTATTATTAGTTTCCTTCGTTCTTGCTTCTTATTTCTAGGGTGTGATTAGAGGGCCGAAGAAGAAGGAAGCAGAGAAGGAGGCGGTTCGGCGCCCCGATTTTTGGATCGAAACCTCCGATTCCGTCTCTCACCTCTGCAGTTTCGATGCTGATGGCCGCCTCTCTGTAAACCCTTCTCTTTTTACGCGCTCCCTCTTCTTCTTTCATTTCACTCGTTATTGGTGATGATTTTCTTTCTCTTTTTGTAAATTTCTACTGTGGTTGTCGAACTGGTTTCTTGGTGACTTTGATTCTTTGTAGGAGAGATCATATGGAAAGGCCTATGGGTTTTCTTTTTATTCGTTCAAGGTCAAGCTTGGGCTACGAGAGGGTTATGAGTTTTTTTTTCATGTTATTTGTGATAGTTATTCCAAGAAGTAACCGATAAGCTATGGGATAACGATTGTAGGCATAGAATTTTTGCAAGGAAGCGTATCGATACATAAGTTTCAATTCAATTCTAATTCCTTTAAAATATAACAAATTAGAATTTGGGCAAACTCCATCTAGCAATTTCTTAGGTGATCTCCAATCTCACTGTTTCCAGTCTCTTCTTTCTTCACCAGTACCTCAAAACTTCTCTCCTATGGTCTTACATGTCCCTCCAACTTCCTTAGATGCTTCTTGAATTTTTGTCCTCAAATATCCCATAGGAAACCTCTAAGGAGGCTCTTTGTCCTTGCAGCAGAAAGAGATTGTAAATGCAAACAAAAGGTACTGCTATTCAAGATTATGCATAATACAATGTTCATGCATAGTACAAAGTGATACTGCACTATCTTGTTCTTGTGTGATTGAATTCACATTGCATGAGATCCACATGGGAGGGCATAATTCCTATCAAAAGTCGGATTTTTTTTTCCAAATTACCTATCAGTGCTACCTTGGATGCTGTACAAAATATGCTGAAAATTTTGCTAATACACAAGGATAAATATTATTGACGGTAAAAGTCGGGTAGCTCCATTTTGCCTCTGTTTACATCAAAAAAAAAAAAAATATCGACGATAAAAACACATCAGTTTTTCTTGAAAGCTTTTCCTCTTTCAGAAAGAGAAAGGTGAGGATAAACACTATTGCAAAAGTCTTTGAAATAGCCATAAAATATTCGAAGGAGGTGTATCGGTTAAGATTTCTATGGATGCAAATCATGTGAAGAAATGATAGAGTAGGCATCGAGACCTATCCCAGATACTGTAATTAACAAGAGAATGTGATTCATATTTGTCCAAGGTCATTAGTTTAGAAATGCTCCAGTAATGTGTTCTTATTTGCTAGAAAATAGTTGTGATCTAATGAGTACTTTTCTACATGGAGGGCCTCAAAGGGAGTCACCTTAGTTTCTTTCTTGGATAACGAGTCATTAGATAGTTTAACAATCTGGCAGTGGAACTGGAGTTTGCTCATTAAACTATTCCACCTTAACTTTTCTTTGTTCAACAATTTACCTATATAGATTATAAAAAAAGAGAAGGGATAAATAAATATACTAGACTTAAATTAGAGAATTCAGATTAAAACTCAGCTGCTTTTATTTTCTTAAAAAATTGCAAGCTTTATATATGATTACAAAAATGCCTCATGTGAGAATTACTGAGTGGACTGTCTTAATGCCTCGGTTCGACTCTGTTTACCAGTTTTACCTTGAGAAATCTAATTCTTTACAGCTAACTTTTGAGCTAGTCATAATCTTCTGATATAGGAAGACCAGACATCTCTTCTTCCTAATTGGTGGGGCGTTTGTGTTTTTTTCTTTTTCTTTTCCATAGTGCCAACATGAAGGTTGATGCTTGCATGACTTCTGAAAAATTACAACCCTCTCTCTCTCTCTCCTCTTTTCCTGAACATTAAATTGCTCTCAACAATTACTGGAATATCGTTATCACCCACTGAATGACTCATATCTTTAGCAACTACTTTCATATTCCATCAAGCGTTTTAGAGGTCTTGTAACCTTGGTCCATGAGAGTGATATCTGATATTTGTAATCGGCATGTGGGATGGAACTCTGATTCATATGATTGTGAATTTTGAGAAAAATAAAAAAATGGATGCAAGCTAAAGGTAAATTTACACATATACATCTTATACGCATTCTTTTTTCTTAAGACTCTATGCAGTTTTTTTTATCAATTTTTACCATGAAATTACCAGGTCATGCCAGGTCCCTTCCCTATTCTGTCAGACTTTTATAAAATCCAGTTTCTATCACTATCCAATTGTCCAAGAAACAAAAGGAAATGACAGATTATGTAATTCTATTGAATTTTTATCACAACCGGCCCTCCAGGAAACAAAATGGAAGGACTATGAAACCTTCTCTCTGCACAAGAATCTTTCTATTTTTTCTTTTCTTTCTTTTTTTTTGTGTGCGCATAGGCTAGGGGCAATAAAAGAACAATTTTTGTCTGACTAGAGTTGTGGTATTTAACTTTAGGTGAAGGTTATGTGCGATTCGAGACTAATAGTTCAAAGAATGCTTGATTCTTTCCTAAACAAATTTTTTCCATCAGGGTATCCTTACAGGTAATCTTTTGCTCTAGCTACTTCCTTTGATAAACATGAATTAGTATAGTGTGATAGTAGGTGAAGGTTGTTACCTGTTAATCTTGTTTTTGCTATGCAGTGTGAATGAAGGCTACATGACTTATACGCAATTCCGTGCACTTCAGCACTTCTCGAGTGCTGCACTATCCGTCTTATCAACTCAGGTTTTTTCTATTTTTTCTTTTTTTTCTTAAATAATGCTAATCAGTTTTTGTTTCTTCGTGACTTGAAAGTCATGCACATGGTAGCTTTTTGTGAAATCCTAACAAAATACTTTAAATCAACTATACAAACAAGTTGTTATCTTTATCAAATTGCAGAGTAAAATAGTTAATTTGTAGCTTTACTTTAATGGCTCTGTAGCATACCTTTGGACTGACAACCAATGTGGGCTCTGGCTCAGTCGCTGCTATTTGCTGCAGGATTGCGACCTACTCCTGCACAAGCAACTGCCGTGAGTTGGGTAAGAAATATATAATGGAATTAAAAAGACATTTTTAAATTGCTTTTTCAACAATCTATCTCATTACCTATTGTTTCTCTGCCAGATTTTGAAGGATGGGATGCAGCATGCTGGAAAGCTTATATGTAGCAATATGGGTGCAAGAATGGATTCAGAACCAAAAAGCTGGAGAATACTTGGTGGGTAATTTGGATCTAACTATATTCATTAATATAACAACAATGCAATTCTTTTTCCTTTTCATCTTGAGGCTTTTCTCCCATTTTGCTAACTATATAGTGCTTTGCTTATGGTCTTGTAGCTGATGTGCTCTATGATCTCGGCACTGGTCTGGACGTTCTTTCACCATTATGCCCGCATCTTTTTCTTGAAATGGCTGGCTTAGGCAATTTTGCAAAGGTACATGCTTTCTTTTTATGTGATTGTTTTGCATCATCATCATCATCATATTCAGTGGTAATGGTTGGTATGCACCTCTGCCTTCATCTCTTCATTATGTCTCTAGAAAGTTCAGGTCTTTTACCATGTTTTGATTACTAATCTTAGCCCATTGGGTCCATAACTTACGCGACATAAAGACATTATGTTGCAATTTTATCATATAGAACTCTCATTTTCTGTAGTTAAAACCAAGATTCATCCCACATTAGTATTTCTGGAGTGGATAATAAAATCTTTTGTATATTAATTTGCAGGGATTGGCAGTTGTTGGAGCAAGAGCAACAAGGTTGCCTATATATTCATCGTTTGCTAAAGAAGGTAATCTTAGCGACTTATTTGCGAAAGGAGAGGCCATCTCAACCCTTTTCAATGTTGTTGGGTTAGGAGCAGGCATTCAGTTGGCATCCACAGTTTGTTCATCAATCCAAGGAAAGGTATCTTTTTTCTAACCAACCTTTATTTATGTTTTTCAACTCCAGAGAGTGATATCTATGATATTTTCTAATCAAAGACATGCCAATTCCATTGCTAGTTGTCTTATACATACATACATACATATTATGTATGTATATTATGTCTGTGTGTATATAGCATCCGTTTCTTGCTTTTATCCTTAATATCGTTTAATTGAGAACTATTGTATTGGAGGCTATTCAAAATCAGTTTAATTTATGGAGGTAACGGACAAGAAGCTTGTCATTTTTGTGTGTCAAATGAACAATTATTGTGCAATAATATGGAAATTCATGTTCTCTTCATTTCAAATCTTGGCATCTATTGTGGCAAAATGATTTCAACGTTGTACTTGTTTATGTACCTAAGGCCTCGGCATGACAGTAAGGTTGCTCCATCGAGACATGGAGGTCACGGGTATGAAACACAGAAACAACCTTTCCATATGTGGGGGGAAAGGTTGCATACATCTAACCTTTCCTAGACTCTGCAACGACGGAAGCCTCGTGCACTGGGCTGCTTTAAAGGAAACTTCCTAGGGAAAACGACATTTTGTTGAAGGGCTCTTGTAATGTCCTTGTAGAATCATGTTTTCTGAGGATTCATGTTTTGCCCAAACGGAAAATTGCACAGATAGGAACTTTTCCTTGTTATCATGAAATCTTTGCTACTTTGATTAGCATAATGATTATGCATTAATACTGTTATTTCTATCAGATATATGTATTGCCCTGTAGATGGATGTCACATCATAATAATGTATTTTTTCAATGTATACAGTATAGTAGAAGGACCATATGTTTGAGTACTATAGGATGCACTGTGTATCGTAAATTTTATTGTACACTTGCCAACTTAAACTACAGATCATGGTATTTGCTTTGCTACATATTTAAGGATCAAAAATATTATATCTTGTAAGGTCCTTGTTTGTAGTTACTAGTGAGGCATTCCATGCTTTAATACTAGCCAATTACTTATGAAATGAACAAAGAATATACTGAAAAAGCAGCTAGATGCCCTTTACAGTTTAGCGGTTTAACTGACCTTATTAACAAAACAATTTTGAGCTACAGGATAATATAAAACTGAAAAGGAATTGATTTCACCAAATCAATTGTAGCAGTTTTGACAATTTCTCCTGTTCTTCCTGAGACCAGATCAGAAGGTTTTTGCTCCAGTATGGTCCAGTGTTTCAAGTTCCAACCAACATCACTTTGTAATGGATGTGGATGATAATGCTTTATTTTTTTTTCTTGTTTGTAATTTTCTGTGTTAAGAAATCTGTTATTAACCAATCAGAAATGAAAGAAAGAAGCTTATGGAAACATTGCTTGGTGGTATATAAATAGTGCTCTAGAGAAGCAAAAAATGTATCTTAACTATATTGCAAATGGCCTGTTGCATGGCAACAGTAATGAACTGGACCCAATAAGGCGAAGAAGGCCAGACTCGCACTTAACATGAGTATATGTTACATCCATACATAGAAAAAGTATGTACTGTCCATATATCACTGAAATATGTAAATTTGATATGGGGCACCCCTCAAACACAAAGCACATTCTAGGTCAAGATTTCATTTGGTAGAATTTTAAATATATGATACTATAAATCCTAAAAAAGCTTCAATATTCTCGGCAAGACTATAGGAAAGTGATTGGTAAACAAAATAACAATTGATCTTATATTGCTTTGGCTTCGTGGAAACTAGAACATCGGTGACTTGAGTAGCAAATGGGTTCCAATAATATAATAAAATGGAAAACTTAGCAGTGTCAGCAAGTCAAGGACGAAGCCAAACAACTCACATTGGAAAAGAATAAAATTAGCTTAAGTGTCGTAGTGGTCGATGATGCCTGCTTACTACATAAAGGCCCGTCAGTAAAACATACTTACTACAGGGATGTTATTTAGCTGGAAGCTTGTAATCGGATACTTATCATGTTTCGTTATGAGAACTCCTATCTGAAATTTGCAATGCCGTTCCATTAATTGTGTTTTGACATACCTACAGTTGATAGCGGGTCCTGTGCTTTCTGCCATACACATCTATAGCGTAGTAGAAGAGATGCGAGCAGCTCCTGTCAACACACTAAATCCCCAGAGGACGGCCATGATTGTAGCAGATTTTGCCAAGGTGCAAAACAGTCCTTTTCATTCAACCTACTCTGCATGTCTATGTTCTGATCCTTACTGTTGCATTCCAAATCAGAATGGAAAAGTTTCCAGCCCAGCTGACTTGAGATACCAAGAAAATCTTCTCTTCCCTGACCGCATAATAGAGGAAGCTGGAAGTGTGAAGGTTGGGCAGCCACTCCGCAAAGTCTTGAATAAGTCTTCAAAGCTTGAGGAGCTTCGAGAAATATTCCCAAAGGAGAAGTTTCTGATCAGCTGCAACAACAAATGGACGGATCTGGTCCTGGAGCGAAGTGCGACAGGGGAGGATGCATTGAGGGGGTGGTTGGTTGCCGCTTTTGCTGCGGACATGGAGAAGTTGGGCCTTGGATCTAGCCAGACCGTTCTCCCTACGGCCTATGAGAAGATGGAGAGTATCTTCCCTTCATTTCTATCTGAAGTGAAGACAAGAGGATGGCACATCGATCAGTTTTTAGATGGAAATGGCAGCAGGTTTGCATTTTAATGCATGTGCCATCTTCTTATTTCAGTTTGAGGATGAAAGCTAGGAACCCATTTTAGTTTAAGGTGTGTTTTTCTAATCTCACACCAGTTTTGGCATTAGTAAGCGTCTCAACATCCTCCTTTTCTATTGAGATTTGTAACTTCACCATGTTGTGCATTCTGCAATTATTTTTATACATATTTTGAGGACGTGTACATATTGAGTTGACTGTATGGAAGCTATTTTCTTTTCATACATGAAGCATTGCCATAGTTACAAAATATTTTTTTAAAAAATTATTTTAAAAAATGTTTCCACATTTTCACGAACTATTAATTTTTTGAGTTTTTTGAGTTATTCTCTTTGAATTTGCTATTATAATAGCCTGGGTGTGTGAGAATATGAAGAAAATTAGAAACATCATGGAAGTTCCACACAGTTTTTTAATTCTTTGGTTAAACTGTCTCAACTCTCAAATAATCGAACTTTTTATCAACTGATACCAATTCATAATTTATGCAAATTTGTCAAATAAGTAATTTTACAAATCCTCTTATATTAGAGGACTTTCTTTTGATGCTTATTCCAGGCTCTCAACATACATAGACCATTTATTTTTTCATTTTCTGTATCCGTATATTATTTTTATATAATTTGTTCCCTACCGTTGGAGACCTTTTCGCTTGGTGATATCATGAATTTTGTGACAATGCCCATTATGCTGAAATCAAACATAACAAATATAATATGGATTATCTTTCATGCCAGTCTCATTTGCTCTTGTTCATTTATTGTTTCGTATTAGGAATCCCATCATCTTTTGATTTTGTTTTGCTCGTATTGTGCACTTGTGATACACTTTTTAGAATCTAGGGATGCTGCAATGAGTGTGTTACATGAAATCAGTCTATAATAGATTGTTGCTGATCTGTATGTATTCTTGTTCTATGAAGTGCAAATTCTGTTTCATCCGTTATATGAATTCAAATATCTTTAAGACTTGTGGCAAGTTTTCATTTGTTTTCATTATCAATTCTTGATTGCCTGATGTTGGACAAGATAGGAAGTCGCAAAAGGATTGTACCCAAAATTTTAAGTAAGCACGACGTGTGTCAGTTATTGTAAGAAAAACAGCTTTCTTGTTTAATAGGCCTTTAGAGCCTCGTAACCATTCTCAACAATGGGCTTTATGGGCTTTATTGGGTTACATGCTAGAAAGGAATCTTGTTTTATTTTCGTTCAAAAGTTCTCTGACAAAGAAAGCAGGCGTGTATTGAAAACTGTTGCTATTTTGTTGAAAGGTGACTCAGTTATAGTGATTGTATTTAGAGACGTGCGTGGGAGGTAGGGATCCATCTTCTTCTTTGAGACGTCTAGAGCTTGGTAAGAAGATGCGTTTCTTTTGGAGCGAGGCACATCTACAAGAAAGAAAACGGTGTGGTGCCGTGGATTGAATGGTTTCTTTTGTGGACCGAAGAGGTGCAGTTGCTGGAGGTAGAGAAGGTTTGGTTTTTTTTGCTCCATATGTTTGGTTTTTTTGGGCCCTTTTACCGGTCTTAGATCACATGTATACCATTTAGTGGCTCATAAGTGTCAATTAGTTTCAACGGCCATTATAGGCTTTGAAATCAGCAGTTTGCTGCCATAATGCAGCATTTGGAAATTGATGTTCAGCTAATGGTGGCCCTGAAAAGGTAAACGAAAAGGGCAGGTTTTGGTGGAGCAAAAGTTTCTTATTAACAGTTTTTCTTTGTTATCTCCGGAGTCCGGAGAAGAGAGATGATTAGCTAATCAGTTATCCATTCAACTTGTCAGTCTCAAGTTGCGTGATCTTTAAGTCTTCTACTAAGAATGAAAAATTTTGGTGGTCGTCTTCTAATCTTAGTAGGATTTTCCCCCCTTTCTTTTGACTTAGTTCTGACATTGGTAGCCAGTCCACAACATGTGTTCCGACTGGAGTTGTCTCCCGCGCATGCCAGACCAGTCACAAGTTAATCTTCAGTGGAAAACCTTAATCATCTTCATGTTATTATCAAACAGGAGGACCATAGCATAGAATGTTTTGTATGGTCCAATGGTGTTATTGAGTTATTGTTAATTTTGATTTTTATCTGGTTCTCATAGTTATTAAAAAAAATCATCCCTCATTACAAACAACAATTTGTAAGTTGGAAGGCTGTTTCGAGAGTTCTTGGTGTTCCAAAATGAATGCTTAGTTAATGCATAGCTGATCGAGAGTTAGATTTGGTCTGGGTTCTACATGGTCAATTTAATTTGGTGTGACTTGATGCAAAAGTTTAATCAGATTGCCTTGGGCTTACATGCATGGTGTAAGACTGTAAGCTTATTTAATAAGGTTTTGGACTGGGTTAAGCTTGGAATCCAATAATTCGGTTTGAATCCGACCCAACTTTTGAATTTGGATCGAGTACATAAGAATATAACCAGTTACAGACTTGGATTAGGATCTAAGCAAAAAGAAAAAGAAAAAAAAAGGATTCTCAATTAGATTTATTTTGGATGGAACCATGTCTACTCTTGATAGATCCAAAACCTGGCCATGTAGTCCCCACTTCTCTCCCATATAGCCCCGTTTGACAGAGCTTTTGGAAAGCCAGAAAGCACTCTCTGGCCTTCTAAAAGCATTTTTAGATGGAATAGGGCTGTTTCATTAAAAAATCGAGAAGATATTTTAGCTTTGCTCGAAAGCTAAAACAACTTTTTTGGAAAAACTCTATTTCTAAAAAAGCACTTTTAGGTTCTATCGGAAAGCTATTTTGAGTTATATTTTTTTCTTTTAAAACCAAAATACTCATAATAAAATATAATAATTACAGATAATAATAATAATATATAATGATAATAATTATAATATTTTATACCTTAATTATTGTATTATACTATAAATATAATATTATATTACATTATATCGTAATACATTGATATATTATGTTATATTATATCAAATTATATTATATTATTATGCTAAAATATACAATATTATATTACTATATTATAATAATATTATATTACATTACAGTAATATTATACTATGCTATATATTTATATATTAATATATATTATATTTTTGTATGTTTTATTGTATAATACT